>CAXHTJ010000419.1:0-19305 GCA_964019445.1 Populus tremula | reverse complement strand
GGGCAGGCACTTGGTTCCACCCCCAGTAATCTGGTAGAAATAAGCCCCTATCCTTCTAAGACCTTATTTTATAACCACTAGCTATTTGACATGCACTTTACCGTAGATAAATTTTATTATACAAAAAAATTATACAAGGTTTTTTAACATGTGTTTTTATTTAAAAAAAAATCATAATCATAACTCAAAAAGCCAAAACCACGTGGCAAATAAATAAAAAAGAAATTCTGGTGTTGCATTGCGGTTTAGGTGATAGTATTTTAAGTGGCAGCATTATCATATGAAATGAAATGAAATGATTTAAGAGCTGTCAAATAAATGTTACAATAACACTATTATATGTAAATGTTAGGAAAAAGTTACAGCGATTGTTTTAACTTTTATGTATTAAAAACATATAGGAAGTGTTAATTTACATGTTATCAAAAGATATAAAAAAAGAGGACTTTTCATCTCGAAAGTACACTATATCTTGGTTTTTGCAAAAAGAAGTAAACTTTAATTTGAATAATACTAGTAAAAATATATGAATCAATTAAACATGAGAATAAATCTATGGTAATCACATCAAATTGAAGAAAGCAAGAGGATAAGCATAACACAAGATGTAATGAAAATCTCTTCTTGCTAATGCTATATAGCATTCTTCATCTTTGTATTACAAATCACTACAAGCATCTAAAGACTGTCTTTGAGCTATTAAAAGAAAACTAATTGGTAGTTAAGACAAGTAAGTGATGCTTTTGCAGTTAGCAGGTGGAGTACTTAGGCCACGTAATTTCCAAGCAAGGGGTAGTCATTGAACCTCACAAGATACAAGTTATCATTGATTGGCCGATACCTAAAGACATGAAGTAGTTAAGGGGATTCCTAGAATTACTAGTTATTACATAAGATTTGTCAAAAGATATAAGGCCATTTGCAAGCCTGATACGAACCTCGTGATTATGTGATCACGTAATCCACACGCAAAGACACTAATTCCTAGAAAGTCAAGTAAATCAGGTTTGATAGGAGTTTGACATAAAGATAACTTATACCTAGGCACCAGCACTATTATAAATGGAAACCCTCACTCAATAAATATTGATTCGCGAACGTGAAGTATATAGATGACGTCACGAAGTTAGTTGTTCTTTGATAAGTTATTTTTCAGTTCTTTAGAAAATCAAGGAAGGGAGATTATCCCATCAACACACAATAAGTATGGCAAACAAGAAGTTTTAATAATTTGAATTGTCTAACTTATATATTTGGTTATGCCTTTATTTATACTGACTCTAAAATAAAACAAACCCTAATGGACCATTTATGTGGACTTATATGATACCTTCTTACAATTAAACCCAAATAATATATATAAACCTTAAACTAAGAAGAAACAATAGTAATAATTCTAAATGTAATATCCTAAATATTATAGGATCGGATTTGCTACCCTTTAGAAGTTCCATATAAGCTATGAGAATCAAATCTGAAGTTGTCTTCTCTTTAGTTTTCTTATTTGCAAAGTATTCTTAACTATCTTGGAAATTTATTTAATGATAGATTTCTATTATAATAAGGATAAAATAATTGTTTCTATACACCATAAGGATTCCACATTAACATGGAGTCCATACCACACACGGAAACTATGTTGTTGCCCATTAAATATCCATGCAAAACTAGGAAATTTTCAATACTAGTTGTTACATCCTTCTAAGAAATGAATCCTAACCAAATAAGAAATCCACAAGTTAAAAGAAAGTAAATAACAAAATTTATACAGCCTTTGTTGACCATTATTACGATGCCTTCTCAAACTATGATTGAAGTAAAAGTTTAACCCAAGGTAGAAAAACATGTCAGAAGACTCCACGTAAACTTTCAACCAAATCAAACAATTGAATTGAGAATTATGACTATTGTCATAAAACTGAACAGTTGTTCATTTTACATTAAAATTCGAATCTAATTGTTTTTCCATTGCTCGGATCATATCATTCTCTCTCTCTTTAAGATGATTCATCCTCAAATCATTAGCAAGGATAATGAACAAAGTTTTAGCCTCTTTTTTAAGCTTTTGGAGTTCTTTTCTTACTAGCAATGTCACCAATAACTTTGGACGAAGGAAGCAACCCTTCTCTTTCACCTATCGTTATTGCGGCGTTTTTGCTCCTTTCTTTGTGAAGCTTGCTTGGCATCAACTAATTTCATTAACACATCAAGTTCTTGTTGCATCTTCCCTAAAATACATGATAGACTCTTGGTTTCTTTTTTTAGTACACTAATATCTTTATTTCACTCCTTTTAATACCACTTCTCCTTTTGAATCCTCCTTTTTTTTTGCCATAATACCTCATCAGAATACATAAACTCTCGATTGTAATGCTCCCTTGGCATTTTTTTTATATCAAAACCTAAAATGAAAACTAATGATAGTAAAGAAAGTAAGAAGACACTAAGAATTGAGAACTGACCCAAAATTACATGGATTTTCAATTGATGAACGTAACAAATCCCTTTAGACCCAAGAAAGGACCCTAAACCAAACGACTTCTAAATGGTCTGAAATTTGATATTTAGAGCAAATTCACACCAAAAAACCAGAATATCAAGTTTGAATCAATTCCGAGTTGATTTGATATATGAACGCGAAACTGACATCAATCAACCCTTTTAAAACCTGAATTTGGAACCTAAACCAAACAATGTTCAAATGAGTTGAAAATTAATATATTGTGTGATTTCACCCTAGATAACCAGAATATGAATTTTGAAACAATTACAATAAGGTTTGATAAGTGGAGGCAAACATAAGCGAAACAAACCCTTGTCCTAAATAATGTTTTCTGTTTTTTTTTTTTTTACTCTAAAAAGAAATTCTGGAAAGAAAGAATAATATGACACCCTTTTTTTTCAACCCAAAAGACTCAATTCAATGCAACTAATCAAGAATAACATAGGAAGAAGACAATCTGACTGAAACTGATTTGAAACAAGATCAGACCCGAAACAAAGACAACACAAGAAAAATTGACGCGGAAGGTAAAAAAAATAAAAATAAATAAAAGGATATAACCTGAGTAATGGAGTCAAGCTATGATACCAAAGGATGTGAACCTCGTGATCATGTGGTTACGCAACCCACAAGCAAAGACATCAATTCCCAGAAAACCAAGTAAATTAGGTTTGATAGTAGTGTGACACAAAGATAATTTGTACCTAGGAATCAATACTATTAAAAATAGAAACCCCCACCCAACGAATATTGATTCGTGAACAAGAAGTATAGGGATGACGTCACGAAATCAGTTGTTCTTCGATAAGTCATTTTTTAGTTCTTTAGAGAATCAAGAAATGTAGATTATCCCACCAATATACAACAAGTACGACAAACAAGAAGTTTTATTAATCTGAATTTTTTAACTTATATATGTGGTTATACATTTATTTATACTGACTCTAGACTAAAACAAACTCTAATGAACCCCTTATTTGGACTTATATGATGCTCACTTACAATTAAACCCAAATAATATAAATAAACCCTAAACGAAGAATAACAAAATAATAATAATAATAATAAATATTTAATATCTTAAATATGATAAGATCAGATTTGTTGCCCTTTAGAAGTCTCATATAAGCTAGGTGAATCAAATATAAAGTTGTCTTCTCTTTAGTTTTCTTGTTTGCAAAGTATTCTTAGTTGTCTTGAAAATTTATTTAATGATAGATTCCTACTATAATAAGGATAGAATAATTGTTTCCATATACCATAAGGATTCCACATTAATATGGAGTCCATACCACACATGAAAACTATGTTATTGCCTATTAAATATCCTTATAAGACTAGGAAAGTTTCAAAACCAGTTGTCACATCCTTGTAAGAAAAGAATTCTAACCAAATAAGAAGTCCACAAGTCAAAAAAAAAGTAAATAACAAAATTAGTACAACCTCTGTTAACTAGTATTTCGATATCTTTCTAAACTCCGATTGAACTGAAAGTTTAACTTAAGGTAGAAAAATATATTAGAAAACTCCACGTAAAATTTCAGCCTGATCGAACAGTCAGATTGAGAATTATAATTGTTGCTGTAAAACTGAACAGTTATGCATTTTATATTAGAATTCGAATTTGATTATTTTTTCATTGTCCGAATCGTATTAAAGCCACTGACTCATTTGTTAAAGAAGGATGTTATAGGGTGGAATGAAGAGTTTACAAGGGCATTCAACCAACTGAAAAAACTAATAACCAATGCTCTAGTTCTTGCCCTTCCTAACCTTAAAAATATTATTTATGGTAGAGACAAATGCTTTATTAATAGGAACAGAAGCAGTGCTTATACAAGAGGGACACCCCTATTGCTTTTATTAGTAACTTTTTATGGCTAAAATAATAGGTTATGTCAGTTTATAAGAGAGAGAGATGATGGTTATTTTGCATAAAGTTACTAAATGGAAACATTATTTACGGAGAATGCATTTTAAAATTCATACAAACTACACAAATCCCAAGCACCTTTTGCGCCAAAAAGTGGTCACTCTTGCTCAACACTTATGACTTGTCAAACTTTTAGGATATAATTACGAGATTGAATACAGATAAGAAAAAGAAAATATGGTAATAAATGATATCTTTAAAGTTTCTAGCGGTAAGTTATATGCCTTGACAATGTACATAATTTCTACTAGTGTTATGGAAGAAATCAAAATATCATAAGAGAAGATTTATTTATACAAGTTATCATTAAAGACTTCAAGTTTTCTCATGACTCTTATTCTAGGGTTAACCATCTTAATATAAGACGAAAGGTGGTTATGGGCAATGAACCTGATTTACAAAACAAGCTTATCTCTATGTTACACAATTCAGCTGTAGATAGGAAAGAAGCTTATCCATACTGAAATTAATGAGAGAGAGTGTATTGCTTTTATTGGGCTCGTTTGTTTGAAAGTGGGCTGTTTATGAAGCTAATAAGTACGGCCCATTAAGAACACTTGAACCCCATTGTCTTCAGCGCTTGATAGGGTTTCGGTGTCATCTCTCTCCAGTCTGATTAGCTGCGGCCATCATCACCGGCGGTTTCACCAGGTTGGTCCTTTTCTTCTTTAGCTCTCTCTCTCTCTCTCTCTATCGATTTTTATGTTGGTTTCTTATTTTTTTGGCTCCCACAAATCAGAATGGCCGAGAAAGATAAAGGGCCAGTGATTGGGCTTTCATGGCAGCCAAAGTTGCCGACTTTATCGTCGTCTACAACAAAAAATATCAAGAACTCAGTTGAGCCTGAAAGCAGCAGTGCACTTTGGAAAACCAATTCACAGCTTGTCGATGTCTTATTTGTGCCACCCAATGATCCCATTAAGTTAAACAAGTTACTTAAAAGCCAACGCAAAGATACACTAGGCAAGGATTGGTATGTTTTCAATACTAAAGTTCTATCTTTTTATTTACCTTAACTTAGAACAAACAAAATGAGTTGATCACTTGGTGTGTGTGTGTGTGTGTTTTTTTTTTCTTGAATTGCTGAATTAGGTTCGATATGCCTGCCTCAACTATAACTCCAGAGTTGAAAAGGGATCTCCAGCTGCTTAAGGTGCTATTTGCTATGTTTATTTTGTTATTTTGGCGAATTTAGCTTAACATGGTGTGATGGTTCGAGTTTCGTGTGGAGTGATCAAATTGTTGATTGTAGACAGGAGTATCGTATGATTTAAGAACTGTGATATTTACTTGTTGGGCTGCCGTTTTCGTGCGTGAATGATATAGCTAAGGAATGCTATTGATCCGAAGAGACACTACAAGAGGGGTGATTCAAAGTCAAAAGAGCTACCTAAATATTTCCAGGTAAACCCTTGGTGATCATATCAAACTAGAACAGACATCTTGGAATGAGATCATATGCGGTTTTTGTTGCTCCTTTTTTTTCGTTCACTGGGTTAATTGGTAAAGCATTCTGTGTTTTTGACAAATAATCAGGTGGGCACAGTTGTAGAATCTGCAACAGATTTCTACTCTGGTAGGCTAACTAAGAAGGAGAGGAAAGTAACCATTGCAGATGAACTGCTTTATGATCAACCTTTCAGTGCTTACAGGTGAGAGATAGACAGAGACATGATTACATTTTTTGTTAAAAGAAACATGATATGATTATTAGTGAAAGACGATGACTACGATGAATGTATTTCAATGCTGTTCCATAATATGTTTCATTGAACATTTCTTATTGTCGAGGGAAAAAAATAATCACGAAGTAGTTGCACCAACTCTTTTCAAAGGAACACAAGATTATCAATCTATCACATTAACACATAGGGACAACCTTTAACCGTCAATGTCTTTGAAAGAGCATGGTTTTTTATTAGAATAGTAGATTGGGTATCTTGTAGATTGATTGTTTTACATCACAGTGTGAAATTACAGTTCAAGCATGAAACCATGCTAGTTGATGAACCAAAAATACTAGCCATGTCAATATTCTTGTTGCTATCTAGATTGCTGTCATAACTTTAACAAACTGGTATTGGTGCTATATATCAAAGGAGCTGATTTGAGATCATTGATAAACAATGTTTCTGGTAAATTGATTTTTGCTGATTTTTTAGGCAGCATGCTGCTAATCTTGCTCATATTGTTGATCGTAATAACATGTTACAGGAAGCGTAAGGTTCGAGAGATTGAGGAAAAGAATCGCCCAGGTGGAAATGATAAATGGAAGATAAAGGGTAAACAATCCTGGAAACGTGCAAAGGAAAGAAGACACTAGAATTTATGTACTATAGTTTTACAATTTACATCCTCAGAGGACTTAAATATGATGGATAGTGTCAGAAAGATTGTTGGAGCACAGCAGAATGAACTGTATTCTCAGAAATCCACAGAAAAATGACAGATTTGAAGTATGCTCACCAGAGCTATGCATTGCTATAAATTTTTCTTAGCTGTTGTTATGTGGCTGTATCGTGTAAATTCCTTGTAGGCTAATCATTTGAATGTCAAGCAACCGTTATATTGAGGTTAATCATGATCTTATTTCTCCTCAACCAGACTCGTAATGAAAACATTTTCAAGTCGATGGGCTTCTCACCTGTAGATCTGCACTTAGCTGTCAGCAGGAGTCATTTTGTACAAGTTAAATCATGTATTTGCACTCTATGGTCTATATGAACACTTTTTAGGGGAGGATGCTAGCGAGGATGAACGAGGGAGGAGAGATGAAAAGGAAAAGATTAGCTTGAGTTGGCAAGATGAATAGAGTGACTCCAAGAACGAAGGTAAAAGATCTTTTCTCTCGTGCAAGTCAAACAACTAAATGGATCGGTCTACACAAAAAAACACAACTCTACTACACTCGCAACTGATTGGGTTAGAGGAAGCCCATGTCTGAAGCGCGAACCACGTGGAACAATATCCTGTAAGTTGTCTTTTCGAGAACATGCATTGAGCTACGTTTTAATACATCCAAATGTTAATGCTCTGGTTTTCATATTTCATATTGGATAATTCCATTGTATACATGCTCTGCTCTGCGTTAACTTCCCAACAAAATTATTTCTAACGTTCTAACTTAACGTTACACGCTGCTGCCTGATTTTTTTGGTAACGCATCACATCGTCAAAAGTGATTTTTAATTGATGTATTTAAATGATATTTTTATATATTTTTTTAAATTTTTGATATCATTACATCAAAACAATTAAAAACACATAAAAAGCATTAATTTGATTTTTATATATATATAAAAAAACAATTTAAAAAACACTTTAAATATAATTCTATCGAATACAAGTTCATAATCATGCATACTGGGTATTGAAAATATGATTACACGTTACTGTCAATATTTTTATCATATTGCAAACAAAGACTGATTGTGCCCTGTCACTAACGTTCTAACTGAACGGCTGTCAGCATGGCTGATGATGGATGCTCTTGGAAGTTGAATTATATACCTTTTGGTATGGAAATGAATTGCAGAGCAAAATAGGCCAGCAGAAATAAAGGAATTACATACAAGAAACCTCAAGATTATTGTTGGAAAAAGAAACCGCTATTGTTGCATTTCCCTTCACATAGGATTTTCAATATTCCAAGAGTCGATTGTAAGAACTATGGAGTTGATCATTCATTCATGGCAAGGGTTCTTGTGAATCTCCCAATCGAGACAGATGAAGATATGCATCAGTTCCTGCACACACGCGACACCACAAATCAATGGGGAGATTTTACATGTTAAGAGTAAAAACACATAAAAAGAAATGCAGCAACTGAAGACCAAATCCTTTCTCGTTGAGGTGCATGAACATAACATTTTCATCAATCAACCATCCAACACAATACTTGTTTAACCACCACCCCCCATATTCTCACTAACACGAGGTAGTTCACGTTAACAACATCAAACTTATTCAACATGTGAAATGTAATTCCAATCAAGAGATTTTCAAACATGTGCACACTGGTTGAATTGTTAAGATACTATGCATGTGCCTTTCTTTATATCAAGAGACATAGTTGAGCAACATATTCTGAATGCACAAGATCAAATTATTAACTCACCATATCCTTCCATAGAGATAATTTGCAGATCACCTCCAAAATACCGAGCATACAATCGACTAATTGGAAGCCCATAACCATATCCAGCCATTATTACTGCCTCACCAGTTCCAAGATCAGAAACCTCGTCCAGAGGATTTCTGGCTGTGCTGTAGAGATATGTGAAAATTTTAGGAAGGCCACTTCTTGCTATGCCACCACCTTCATCTGAGACCTAAGATGCCAGCAAGACCAATTAGTTACGCATCTCATCATGAAATGATATTGCACAAAACAAATTCTTAATGGTAGCATGTCAAGCAGTTGAAGAGAAGGCCAGATATGAAGGAGGTGAAAAAGAAAAGATGTGGAAACCTACACTGACAACTTAAGAAAAGAGCACATTACCTTTATAGTAACATCCTCAATGCCATCAGCAACTATTATTCTAACAGGCGGTGAAACTTTGTCGAGTCCATGTGACGTTCTTGGACAGCACGCAATGAATTCTTAACCAACTCAAATACCATGAGTTGCAAGTGTGATGGGACATACCTGTTACACAATTTGTTCAGCAACTGGAATTGAAACAAATTTCTAATTGTTTTAAATGACAAATAACAACCAGTAGAGTCAGAGGAAACATTTCCATGAGAACATCAATAAAGAGGATAAAGACCAACAAAAGCAAATGAGACAGACAGAGAAAGCATGTAAGAACAAAAGCAATCAATGCAAGCTCAAACCAAGTGACAAAAATTAACTTACGGGAATGTAAAATTAGGATCCCCGTAGATATTAACAGCAGGTGCACTACCATACTCTCGTAAACATATTGCACGGGCATCATCACTGGCATTTAGTGCTACCTCAACTGGAGACATCTTTGTATGAATATAACCCACACAGTGAGGAGGGGGATTGGGATTGTGCAACTCCACGTGCTGTCCTGAGCATCATAAAAATTCAAGCATAATATGAAGTTCAGACATAGCTCCAGACACAATACGAAAATCCTTAGAACTTACAATGGCAAATTAAGAAACAGTAAAATATGAAGAGCTGACCAATAAGCATTCGAATTCCAATTCTTGACATATAAAAGCGGTCAAGAAACTGATGGATCTCATCAAGATCCCCATGAACAATCTTTGGACCCAGCTCTTTCTTCAGCTGTTGAACTCCCAAAGCCATCATTGGAACCACGTTGTTATGTCTGACCTTAATTGCCTTAATCATTTGTGTAAACTCCTTCTCATCATTTGTACCCTTGATCTCAGGAAAGGATCTCATATCACGGAAAGAATCCAGATACCAATCTCGAACCTTGGAATAAAAAATTAAAATTGAATGGGGCATTTATTGAATATTTCCACCCTTTTTATGTATGAATAGAGATTCATAATAGCATAACCAAGTACTAGTTGGAAAACTGATATAATTAAGCACAAACAAATTAAGGCAAAGGATGGGGATATAAAATGAATACCTTTGACTTCTCCCTTCTAAACTATAAAGAAAGGAAGATACTGATTCCAAAATGCTAAACAAAAACTGGTTATGAGAATCACAAATGAAATCCTACGACCTTATACTTCGTATAAAAAGGAAAAGGATCTTCAAGACTCATGCACAATCACACTTTTTTTCCTCAAAAAAACAGCAAGGCAACCTCTAGGTTCCCACTTTTCTGACAGTCAAAACACATTTATTAAAATAATCAAGAAAACACCAAACTCCCATCAAACCCCATTTCCATCACTATCCAAACAAATATCAAAAACCCAACACAAATTTCAAAACATTAATCAAGAGAGGATAAAAACCAACAAAATATATATAATCTCTCTAAAACACTTGAAAATATCAAGAGGGTACCTTTAAAACAGCGGGTTTCTCAGATAAGCCATAAGGAAGGGTTTCCAGCTCAATAGCTCTCCTGGCAATCCTAATGGCAATTCCTTATGAAGAAACTGAGCAGCGATCAACAAATTCCTCTCAGTAGAACTGAACCAAACTCCATCATGTACCTTAAACTCACCCCAGTTTGTTTCATGCAACCCCATTTTTGCACTTCTTCAAACATGCTCTTTGACAATATTTCACACGCTTTCTTGGCAGCCATCACCACCATGCAACCCCAAAAACTCACATAAAACGGTAAAGCATCAAACTTTTTCTCTCTTTAGATGCAAGAGCAAATAACTTTAATAGAGAAATTGAGAAATAAACAGAATGGACAAGTGGTGATATGGTGAGACGGCCAAATTAAGTGGTCCTCTTTCTGTTCTCTCTTCAACTGTTATGTCAGGTCAGAATTTAACCAGGGGTTAATGGGCAGTTTCCTTTGGGGTTTTTTTGGCTTAGAGGGAACGGTAATTAATATAGCTAGTATAGTATCTTTGTTATTTCATTTAAAATTAAAAATATTTAAAAAAATTGCTTTAAAATGATTTTTTTTATTTTTTATGTTATTGTTAAAAAATAAGAACTTTAATAGAGAAATTGAGAAATAAAAAGAATGGACTAGTGGTAATATGGCGAGACAGCCAAAGTGGTCCTCTTTCTGTTCTCTCTTCAGCTGTGATGTCTGGTCAGAATTTAACCAGAGGTTAATGGGCAGTTTCCTTTTGGGTTTTTTTTGGCTTGGAGGGAACTGTAATTAATATATAGCTAGTATAGTATCTTTCTTATTTCATTTAAAATTTAAAACATTAAAAAAAGTTGCTTGAAAATATTTTTTATTTTGATTCTTTTTATATTATTGTTAAAAAATAAATTTTAAAAATATAAATATAAATATTTTAATATATTTCAAAAAAAATTATAAAACAACCGTAAAATACTGCATAGTACTATTTTCGATTGATTAATGGATAAGGACGAGAAAGACTGATTCTTTAATTCGTTTTTGGATTCAGTGCTGCCTTTTTGGGTATATTATTATTGGAATCCCCTGGTTTTTAATTTTGTTCCTATTAACTCCTTTTCTAAAACTTTATGCAATCTAACCCTCAAAAATTTATGTTTTTGGATTCAGTAGCTTGTTTGGTGATGAGCTGGATTCTCGACGCGGAGGGATTCAAAAAGTATACTTTAGATTCATAGGCGCATATAATTATATGGAGTGCACGCATCACATGACTTAGTTTTTAGTTAATATATTTTTAATATTTATATATATGTATATAATTATTAAATGTACGCATCAAATTATAATTTAATAATTAAAATTTTTATTTTCTTATGTTAAAAGAATTGTCCAGTCTACAATTATTTAGTATTATGTAAACATAATAACAACACTCAAATCTATTATCACAATCTCTAATATTATTGATAACTGTTTCTAAATAAAGTTTCGTTATTGGTTCAAAACATAAAAGATAGAACACAATACATATTTATTTAATAATTTATATTTTAAAATTATTTTAATTTATTTTATACTATTATCTATTTATTTTCAACTAAATATATTTTAGTTTTTTTCTGTATAATTTCTATTATCATGTTGAATTAACTACGTGACCTTAACATGTTAAAGCAGTGACCAGCAAAACTTGCTGATGTACTCGATAGCATTATTAGTGTCCTTTGATTATTCTACACCATACAAATATTTGGGTTTTACATGATTTTATTTTAAAATTGGCACATTAAATCAAAATAATATTATTATTTTAAAAAATAGTAAAATAATATATTTTTATCTTATTATAATTTTAAAATACAATATTTATTAAATATCATTATTTTTTAACACAACTAGATAGTTATCGCGCTTCAAAATAGTCATATTTAATCATTTAAAATGTAAAAATTATCAATTAATTAGCTTGTTGGATATATCTATATAATCGGTTAATCATTTCACATAAAAATTATAATTTTATTAATTTTTTATTTTAAAATGTTTTTATAAGTAAAAATATGTAGTTTTATCTCACTTGTAGAATTAAAAAAAATATATAATTAAAATCTTAAACTCCATATAATTTTATATGCCGTTCGGAGAAGATAAATAGTATTAATGTCATGGTCTTCCTTTATTATGTACTGGGATGCATTAATGATGGAGTGATAGTAGTAAGAGCAACAGTGATAGTAATCGGATATAATAATAATAATAATAATTGATTTGATTTGTTTAATTTTTTATTTTGTATATTTAGATTATTTTGATATGTTAATATTAAAAATAAAATTTAAAAATTTAAAAAAATATATGTTTTTATGCAATCTAACCCCTCGAAAATTTATGTTTTATTTTTTTAATAACACCTGAGAATTTGAGATAAGTTAATAAACCCCTGATTTACAGGGCAGTAATCCATGGATTGATAAAGTATTTTTATTTTTTTTATTTGGAAATTTTGCAAATCAGTTTGTTTCCATCAATTGAATTTTTTCTCTTCTTATAAAAAACAAAATTGACGCCACATATTAAATAAAGATATTGAAGGGTTTTACACAATACACCATCAAATATCTTAATTTCCATCAATTTTTTTAATTTCATGACTTAGTTTTTAATCAACATATTTTTAATATTTATGAGCACATAAATTATGGAATGCACGCATGAAGTTATAAATTAATAATTAATATTTTTATTTTTTATCATGTTAAAAGAAATGTCCAGAACACGGCTAAATTATCTATTGTTACGCAAACATAACAGCAACACTAAAGTTGCACGCATAAGGAAAAGTCTAAATTCCCCAGCTGTTAATAGCTTACCTTGGATTCATAGCGTGGTCAAGTTTCCCGCTTTACCAACAAGCCACTATGAGTTAATGACATATTAAAGCTTATACTATAAATTTGATCAATTTTGTTTTCATACTAATGATTTTACTATTATTATTATAATCATCCATAAAAAAATCATTTGTTTAGTATTTTAAGTTGAAATATTTATATATGCCAATAATAAAAATATTAAATGTAAATTGTAAATAAAAAATAATTATTAACGATAACTAAATATATATATGAAAAAGTCAACATATGAGTTTAGAACAGGATATTTAATCTTGCAGCATGATTTATTTACTCGATTATATTTAATAATTTTATTTATTAAAATTATTTTTTATTTAATCAGATAATAGTAGAAATAAATACACACATAAAATTGATTGGATAAAATAAAAGAAAAAAATATATATATCATAAGGTTGCACTTATTAGAAATACTATCAAAAAATAATATTTTTTTATTTTAAGAAATAAAGTTCAATTATATAAATAAATAAAAAATTATAGATGAATTACAATAATATCTTCAAAAAATAAACACATACAAAATAATTTTTAGAAAAAAAAACTTCTTAAAAAAAAATCAAAACAACACATTGTTTAGTTTTTCTCACGATGCCTTAAAAAAAGATGTTTTTTTACTTTAAAAATTATTTATAACTCATTTTTTATCCAAAATACTAAGAAAATAGCATAAACATTTTGAAAACCCTATAAATAACATTTAAACACAAACACACAAAAACTTGAAATCAAAAATCTTTTCCGGCTTAGATATGGTTATCTAGGTAATCTCAAGGTGAAAAAACACATAAGTAAAACTTCTCTTATCAAATAAAACTTATTAACACTAAATTGATTATTTTTATGACTAAAATTGATATCAATACTCATTTTCTCTTCCTATCATTAGAATCAAACAATTTCTTTTTATTTCTTTTCTTAAACCAAGAATTAAAAAAAAAATTGCAAAAACAAATTTTTTGTATGAAAATTAAATTGCGAAAACAAATAGGTATAATTTGTAAAGTTTAATACTAAAATTATTTTTTTGCGATAACTTTAAACCCATCATCAATTATCGACATATTTTCCACTTTAATTCTCATTTCAATCTTCTTTTTAGTCAACAAATTAAATTCAATTGTCTTTTAGTAGAAATGGACAGTCTATTTTGGTGAGGCTGTCGTTTCTCACACCCCCACGACCGCCAGGAAACTTGTGTGGTCATGGAATGCCTGCAAATTCATATCAACTTTTTATTTTATCTATGCTATCATTGTTGTTTGTTTTTATATTTTTTAAAAAATTAAGTTATTTTTTTATTTTAAATTATGTTTTTATAATTTTAGATTATTTTAATATATTAATATAAAAATTAATTTTTTTAAAATATTTTTTTGATATATTTTTAAATAAAAACACTTTTAAAAACAATTGTTACCACAACCCTAAATATTATCTACAATTATTTTCAGAAAACATTTCCTCAATGTTCAAAACATTAAAAACAAAAACAATGCATATTTCTTTGATAACTTATATTTTAAAAATATAAAATTTTATTTTTATTTATTTTTCTGACCAGTCGCTGTGTAGTTAGATATTTTGTTGAATTCTCTTTCAGGTGATGAGAAGCATGTCATTATAGTGAGCCTTTTTTTCCTCTCCTTTTCTTACTTTTCCCTACAAAATTATAGATCGGACTTCTTTGTTTTTTGGTATTTGTGATTTGATACCTTTTCTTTTAATTTTATATTTTAATCCTTAATTTTTTAATTAAGAGTTTTGTTTCTTTTAAATGTATTCCTTCAATTTCAAGTTGCAATAGATTTTATTTGTTTTACTTGATTCTTTTATATAATTTTTTTTCTTTCAATTTTTTCTTTTAATCTAGGAATACTAGAAATGCACGTGGCCTATCTTGGGCTTGGCATGTGTGGTTGAAGTGGGTGAGGTTGTCCTTTCTCACACCCCAACGACTGCAGGAAACTTGTGTGATCATGGAATGCTTACAAATTCATATCAATCCCAACCAACTTTTAAACCAATGCTATATGCTATGCCATTAGGGTATTTGTTTTTATATTTTAAAAAGGTATTTTAAAAAATCTTTCAGGTTTTTCCTAGTTTAAATTATTTTTTTATAATTTTAGATATACTAATATCAAAAAATAAATTTTTTAAAAATTAAAAAATATTATATTTAATATATTTTTAAATAAAAAAATATTTTTAAAAATAATTATTACCACAATCTCAACAACTATTTCTATAAAAATTTTCCAACTCTGGTTCAAAACATAGAAAATAAACACAGTGTATATTTCTTTGATAATTTATATTTTAAAAATAAAAAAAATTATTTTAATTTTATTTTATACTTATTATCTATAGTTCTTCAATTAAATACATTTTGTCTTTAACTAAATACATTTCGATTTTTTCTGTATAATTTCTTTTATCATGGGATATTAATTAACTAACGTGACAAACATGCTAAGAGTAGTGGACCAACAAAACTTGCTGATGTACTCGCTAGCATTTTTAGTGTCCTTTGATTATTCTACACCATACAAATATTTTGCCATGTGATGAGATATCATTGTAGTTGGGTTCTATATGATTTTATTTTAAATTTGGCACATTAAATCAAAAGTCATGGTAGAATAATAGCTTTTAATTTTTTTTAAAAGTAAAGTAGCATACTTTTATCTTGTTGTGTTTTTAAAACGCAATATTTATTAAATATTACTATTTCTAAGAATAATAAAATAGTTTTTGCACTTCATGTTAACGATATTTAAACATGTCGCGTTTATAAAAGACAATGACCGCCAACTAATCGGTCTATTGGATACAATTGTATAGTCGGTCGACTATTTCACATGAAAATAATAATTTTATGAATTTTTTCTTTCAAAATGTTTTATAAGTAAAAATATATAGCTATGTCCAACTTATAAACTAAAAAGCAAACTCCAATTAAAATCTTAAAGGGTCATTGTTCATATAATAGTTATCACTGGTGATTCTAAGCAGTCAAGTATGGGTCTGCTTTAAATAGATAAAAACATGTCCCGGATAAATTACATGAATGGCCTAATATATGCATTCATGAAACAATGAGTCAAGTTTAAGTTTATGAGGAGGTCTGGTCATGCCAAACTAAAATGATAGTTTAAAAAGACCATAACTTTTAAGCTAATATTTGAAAATGTTTATGTTTTTACAGAAGTTTCAAAAGCTATTTTTCTTAGAAAATATATGAAATTACTATTTTGACCATCGAATCTTTAGATTTCAAAAATCTCGTCCTGGAACCCTGATTTTTGTAGTTTTGTGATTTTTTTTATGAATCGATCAATCAGTTATTCTGAATTTAAATAGATGTTGCGGTTGTAAACTACAGTATCAATTAAAATTTTATCATGATTTTTAACCGTGAAATCCAAAAATATATTATTTCACCAAGAAATTTACTTCTATATCATTTCGCTATTTATTTGCATTTTACATACTGATTAACCAATTTATCCAGTTGCACGGGTATATGTTAAAGAAGATAAATGGCATTAATGCCATCGTCTTCCTTTATTATTTACTGGGATGCATTAATGATATAACAATAGTATTAGTAACAATAATAATAGTGTCACTGAGGAGTGTGATTCATGGCATGCTTTTCAGCGCATGTCAATTAATATTAACCTCCATTTGGTTTTGGGTTCTAAACGAGGTAGGGTAAATTTTGAAATTTTTTTGTTTAAAATTAATTTTTTAATATTTTTAAATCATTTTAATATGTTGGTATTAAAAATAATTTTAAAAAAATAATTTTTTTTTTTGATATATTTATAAACAAAAACACTTTAATAGAGTTAGTATTAACAATATTGATAGTAAAATAGAATAATTATTTTGATACATTTCTATATGATTTTATTTTAAATTTAGCACATTAAATCAAAAGTCATGGTAGAATAATACCATTAGTTTTTTTTTAGTAAAGTAGCATTGATTAGTACTTAAAAGTGCATGTTTATCAAGGGTTTATATCATCATTTTGCACTTAAAGTATCAATAACTCCTTAACTAAAGCATGTTTTATAATAACAAGTCTAATATTATAAATTACCCTAATATATGGTAAATGTTCATCTTAAATGCAGGCATATCACATAAATCAAAGGATTGATTGATGAATTCAACTACTGAAATTTTGAAGATAAAGAAGGGTGAAGCTTAGAAAAGAGACGTTGGTGCAGTCCAAACTGGAACACTGTTCGGTAATTGGGTCATATCTCGAGTTCTAGATATCCAAATGATCTGAAATTTTTACAGAGATTTGATAAGACATAGGCCTACAACTTTCATTTGGACATCAAGATCTAAGAAGGCCGTTTTCAAGTCCAAATAATAGCAACAACGGAGAAGTCCGAAGCTGTCCTGCAGCCCAAACACTATTCAGTGTTCAGCCCATATCTTGAGTTCTAGAAGTCCAAATGACCTCATCTTTTTTTTTCTGGAAAGCTAAGAGAATTTCGCAGAACTTTCATTTGGACATCTGGACCCAGTTCTGATGCTAGCATTTTTGTTTTATTTAGACAAGATGATAAGGATTTTCACTAAGTCAAAAGTTGGCCACCCACTCAACAATGAGTCATCAAAGCAATAATTCCGAATTTTGGCCTATAAAAGGAGGCATTTGCCATGTATTTAGGGGCTTGGTTGTTCAGATCAAGTTCATGCTCTTTATTTCTCTCTTTATATTTTTTGTAATTCTTAAGTTTTGCTTTCATTAATTTCTTGTTTATGCTTTTCATTTCCTTTCCTTTCCTTAGTTAACTTGTATTTTATTTATGTTCTTGTTTTATTTATTTATGTTTTTCTTCTTCATTATGTTTAGCTAAGTTTATTATGTCAAGGTGAAAAGGTTACACTAATGGTGTAAGAACAAGTATGGTGTAAACTCAATATGGACCTTAATGTTTAATATTAACATGTCTTATCTTTTTATCTTACTAATTCTTAATACCTTGCTTGTTAAATGGTTAATCTAAATTTGTGTTGTATAATACTTGGTACAACAAATGCTTGGCACTCTCATAACCCAACCGTATGGTATTACCTACACCTGGGGCTATGAAAGGTACTTGATTTGTTGTTAACATCAGTTAACATCATGAATTCCTGACAATATTTAAAAGTTTGGTGTTATGTAAATAAGATAATTAATATGATCATGTTAATAATTTATAATGAGCTATTAATGACAAATCATCCGACTGGAACCTCCTTCGTGTGTGGTTTCCAAATTGAGTAATAAGAGTTTATACTATACTTGTTTGAAATACCATTGGTGGATCCTCTAACCTTGACATTTGTCTTTATCATTGTTTAATCCTTACATTAATCTTCCATCTCAAAGTTCTCATTAATTTCTTCCTCCTCGTCTTTTATTGTTATTATATATTATTATTATTATTATATATTATTATTATTATTATATATATTATATATATATTATTATTATTAGTATTATTATTATTATTTACATTCTTGTTATATTTTATGTACGTTAAGTATGCTCTGTGTTTGATCAAGGATCCTGATATTGTTGATCTTGCCTTGTTCATTCGCATCAAAAATCTGTTTATATTATATAATATATCTCTTTGATCTTTTCATAAACTCAGTATATAGGCTGGAAACCTGTGACCCGATCTTTTAGATCATTCTCAGGTATAATAACGCCACGTACTGAGTATTATTATTATTATTACTATTATTATTATTATTATTATTACTATTAATATTATTATTACTAGTACTATTATTGTTATTATTGTTGTTGTTATTGTTGCTATTATTGTTATTGTTTTGTTGTTATTTATAATTTATACAATTAACCTCTCTGTGGTTCGACCCCGGTCTTGCCGGGTTATTTATTACTTCGACACTCCTGCACTTGGGAGAAGACATCAATCTTTTGGTCGTGTCAAGCAT
>CAXHTJ010000418.1:0-19431 GCA_964019445.1 Populus tremula | reverse complement strand
TAGAAGTCAAAACCAAGAATAAAAAATAACTAAATCATAGCTAAGCTAGCTTTTTAATAGCGTAAATTTTAAAAAAAACAAATTATAATGGAGAAAGATAAACAAAATCAGGAAGCAGGGCAGGTTGGGGGATTTGGATCTTTGCCCAACACTTTTGTGATGTTTTGAAAATAAAAGTGAATATAAAAAGGTAACAAAGCCGTTGGAGGCTTGGAAGGAGGTATAAATGATAAAACTTGATATATATATATATATAAAAGGAAAGAGGGATCTGAAAATTGAGGGTGAGTGACAGCAGGAGAGAAGAAAAGGGAAAGAAGAAAAAGAGAAAAGAGGGAAAGATAAAGGAAGGAAAAGAGAGTTAAAATAAAATAAGTATAAAGGTAAAATTTAGGTTTTGATATGTATGTGCTTTTTTTTAGCTTTAAATTTCTGTTTTGTTGAATATTAGTGTTTTGAAGATTTTGTTTTTGGTTGATTTATAAATTAATTTCAATGTTATAAGTTGTTTGTTATGAGTAATTAATTATATAGTTGATTTTGGAAGATTTTAAGTAAAAATGATGATTTTGAGTTATGATTTGTTTAAATGATGAATTTGAGTTAGAAATCTTGATATAATAGTAGGTGATCTGTGGAAATTCTGGTTTGAGGTTAAAGATGACAAACTTTATGTTTGATCCCTCAATTTGTAAAAAATTATAGTTTAGTCCCCAAACTTTGGAAACATTACAGATTGGTCCCTGGAGGATAGTCCGACATTTTGAACAGAATTAAAGATGAATTATGGGCATAATTCCAGTATAGTTATGAATTTATGACATTTTCAATTTGGTCCTTCATTTGGAAAAATTACAATTTGACCCTAAAAATTTGATAAAATTCCAGAATGATCCTTGGAGCATAATTAGAGATTCTGGACAGAATTGAGGATGAATTTCCAGTATAGTCATGAATTTCTGACATTTTTAATTTGATCCTCTAATTTGACAAAATTACAATTTGACCCCTAAAAATATGATAAATTCTACTTGTGATGTATGTTTCATTATGAGTCTACAATTCTACAGAAATATGATGATATTCTATGACACTGACTCAGGGTTGAAGAAGAAAGCTCTGCAGACATGCACTCTCTAGAGAGAGTTAAGCTGCTACTACCAGCCGAGGCGTAACATGCTTTTATAAGCAGAAATGACCGTTTTATTCTAGATTATAGGATATTGATAATTTGCTTATTATTTGATATGATTCACCAATAATCCCCATCATGGGTGCAAAACTTGCAATTTTATCCTTGTAGGTTATGCTCAATCGTTGTCGCAATTATTGCATGGAGCCTGTAGATCATTTTAGGCCTACAGGCTCCCACATGGTGCGGCGCTACACTGCCATCAACATGCTACCTCACGATCCCCCATCAGCCACTATTACTGGTCTGTCACCTTCTATATATATATATATATATATATATATATATATATATATATATATATATATATATATATAGTGAATCACACGGGAAGATTGCATAAAAGTAAAATGATAGTGACGTTAATGAACCCATGAAAGGGATATCTTGCAGAAACATTGGATCTTTAATCTTGCTTTATTTTTTGTTCCTAAAATAACCAATCAAACGAATGTTGATTATTTCTTTTCTTTTCTTTTTTTATTTCGATCACAATTCACAGTGAGTCAGAAGGATGAACATGAAGCATATTTGAAGTTTAAAGACGAGGATGGCCAAGTGTGTGGACATTTCGTTGTAGAGTCCCACCAGGAGGGGGTTCGAAACCAGCCCTTTCTGGGGATTGGTTTTTATTTGTTCGTTCAAAGGACCTCAAGGTCGGCGACGAAATAGAAATTGCGTTGGATAGAGAGAAGGATCAAGCTGGTGGATCACAATACACAATCAAGGTCAAGAAAACAACTTCAACAACTCGGAACTAGTCGATCAAGCTCTGCATCGAGCCTCTTTGATCAAACTAAGGGAAGAGCTCATCAAGTCTACCAATGATTCCTACTGGCCTTCTATGAAGAAATTAGTGCAAGAAATAGTTCAGCACTGTGACATTTGTAAACAAGCTAAGGCCGAAAGGGTTCCTTATCCTGAATTATTACATGCTGTTCCAGTTCCACGTGGTCTTTTGCAGGATATAACCATGGATTTCATAGAAGGAATTCCAAGGTCAGAAGGCAAGGATACCATTATGGTCATTGTTGATCGATTTACAAAGTATGGGCATTTTATCACATTAGCCCATCCCTTCACAGCTCAAGAGGTGGCTAAGTTTTTCTTGGATCACATTTATAAGTTCCATGGTTTGCCTGCCATGATATTAACTGACAGAGATAAAATTTTCACAAGCCTGTTCTGGAGAGAATTGTTTAGACATCTGGGCGTAAAGCTGTTACTAAGCAAAAAAGAGCGGGAAGTAGAGACGTCAGGAGCACGCAACCTGTTGTTTAGTTGTTAATATTATGTTAGTTAGTTGGAGTACATTCGGTTAGCAAAGTTTGTTAATCAGTTAGAGTTAATTGATAGATTGCAGTCTAATTTCGATCTCATTTCTCTCGTCTCTTACTCTCCTCTGCTGCTATCATTCTGCTTCTTAACCCCAGCACCCCCAAGAGAGAGTTGGATCACTCGCCTTCCGGTGGCATCACACACGATCCTAGACCACGCACAACAATTACTGCCCAGGTATTTCGACAGTTGTGGCTTGTGTGGGTTTTGGTTCACGATGGAGATGATGGATACAATAATGTATTCCGACAACAAAACTTTCAATTCTTGTAGAGTTCTTTATGGAAAAGGGATTGCGAAGAGGGGACTCTTTATCAACATCTCTTTTCAATATAGCAACTGAGGGTCTTAGTAGAACGCTAAAAAGAGATGTGATTTGGGACTTATAAAAGGTATTTGTTTTGGTCATGATCAACTGAACTTTTAGTTTGTAGATGATACACTCATCTTCAATTCATATTATTTTCCATCTCTTCAAAACATCAAAAGAACTATGTGATGTTTTGAGTTAATTTCCACAAGAGCTCAATCACTAGAACTATTGTTACTTCTTCAACTGCTAGCAATCTTTTTTTTTTCTTTTTTTTTTTTCACTTGAGGGTCTAGCCCATTGGTCAACTGCAAGGCTTGCCTTTGCGAACGTCCTGGGTTTGATCCTCAAGAGTACCAGCCTGTCACCCCCGCGGTGCCTTACCTGCCTACTGGGCTTGCAGGATGTTCAGTAGGCCCTGGGATTAGTTGTGGTGCGCGTAACCTGGCCCGGACACCCAGGGTCATCGAAAAAAAAAAAAAAATGCTAGCAATCTTAATATGTAGGATGGAGGGGATGCCATTTAAGTATTTGGGTCTGCCTATTTGTGCATCTTCATCTCATGTGGAAAACTATTGTTAATAGAACCAATAGCAAGTTGGCTGCCTGGAAAGGGCGTCACTTATCTATTGGTGAGAGAGTGTGCGTGCTTAAATCAATTATAAATAATCTCCCTATCTACAACCTTTCTTTATTTCCTATCACATCCACTGTTGCTACCAAAATTGAGAAACATATCATATCTTTCTTTGGTTCTTAGGAGGAAGGAGGGAAAAAACTATGCAATGTTAATTGGGCATCGGTGGTTCCTCCAAAAAAAACAGAAAGGGCTGGGTATAGACTACATTATTGATAAAAATCATGGGTTAATAACACTTCCATAGCAAAGAGATATGTATTTTCCCTATTAATTTCTCAAGTTACCATGATGAGAGTGTGATGTAAGGTATACAATGTCTCTGTGATATGGACATAATCATTTTTGGTATGTCAAATTCTTACTATTTCACTCTTAAGAGTAGAAAGATGTAGTTCGTTGGACTATCACCAAGGCTTAACAACAATAATGAAAAAAAAAAAAAACATGTGAAAGGAAAAGGACTTGATCTTATAAGCCCAAATGATTTTGAGAATGAGGTTTATGAAGAGTTTATTGCATTTGCTTTAGTGGTGTCATAACCCAAATTTTGACTATTTTATTTTTATTTTTAATATTATTATTTTATTTATTGAAAAGGATAAAAAAAAATTGATGAAAAAATAATAATGATAATAAAAAAAGAAGTAAAATGAAATAAATGAAGAATGAATTAAATTTTGGGTTAAGGGCAATATGAATGAAGGTTTTAGGGTTTAATTAAATGTTGGAATTAATCTAATTAAGCTTGGAATTAATTTATTTAATCCAATTAAGGGTTTAATTGGAGAATTGATAAGTTTGGAGACTTAATTAAGCTTGGAATTAATTCAATTAATCCAATTAAGAGTTTAATTGGAGAATTGATAAGTTTTGAGACTTAATTGAGCTTGGAATTAATTTAATTAATCCAATTAAGGGTTTAATTGGAGAATTGATAAGTTTTGAGACTTAATTGAGCTTGGAATTAATTTATTTAATCCAATTAAGGGTTTAATTGGAGAATTGATAAGTTTTGAGACTTAATTGAGCTTGGAATTAATTTAATTAATCCATTTAAGGGTTTAATTGGAGAATCAATAAGTTTTGAAGCTTAATTGGACTTGGATTTAATTAAATTAATTAAAGCATGGACTTAATTGAAGAAATATTAAAGTTTGGGGTCCAAATTGCAAAGATTAAAATCCAAGGATTCGTTTGTAGAAAGCGCCGAAATACAGGGGTCCAATTAGAATTTACACAGGGGCTTGATTGCACGATTGCAGAACTTCAGTGACCAGATTGAAAATTGTCATTCCCATCACACAAACGACACCGTTTTTAGAAGCTGTTCATCACCTTCTTCGCCTTCTTCCTCAGGAGCCGTTTTCTGGCAGTAATGGCTTTGAAGCCGTTTCAAATGGTTGGTATTCTCTGGCTATAAAGCCAGAGAAGATGAGAGAGCACAGGGGATTGAACGAAGAATAAACCCAGAAAAGGGAGGAAGAAATCACAGAAAAAAATACCCAGGAGAGAGCAAATAACAGAGGAAAAACCCAGCATAAACAGGGGAACAAAAACGGGAACAAGGACTCAAGCAAAATCCAGAAAAGGCCTCAGTAACACAGGGACATGAATTAGCCTTGCTATTGTCTTCGTTCCTGCACATAAAAGGAACAATCCAGAAATCAGTCAAAATAAATCCAGCCAGCATCCCCATCGTCTTCATCCCTTCATCTCAAAGAACCGGGATAAGAGGCGCAAAACCGAAGACATCAAGAAACACACGGAGAAGAACGAAGCAGAGGCTGAGACGTAGAAGGCTGGGAGCTAATAAAAAAAAAAACAGAGAGCCCAGGCAAGGAGGAAGAAAACAACGACAAGCACACAGACGAAGAAGGAAATAAAGAAAGCAAGAACCAGAGGAGTAGACGGAAACAGAAACAGAGGAAGAACTGAAAATAATCGAGGAAGAGACCAAGAACCACAGAAAAATGGACGACGAACCGTGACCAGAACCAGTGTCACTGCTGCCTTCGGTTTTGCCAGCGCCAGGTAAGTAGCGTTTTCCTTCCTTGCATTTTAATTACATGTTCCTGTAGGTAAAAAAAGAAATAATGGCCAGCCGGGTCAAGGCTTGACCCGGCTAGGCCTGCTGGGTCCAGCCCAGCCATGTGGGCTGAGCTGGGCCCAGCCCAAAAAATAGAAAAAATAGAAAAATAAAAAGCAGAAAAATAAAAAAAAAAAAAAAAATGTGTATGCATGAATAAAAATAATATAAATTTATTGGTTTATTCACTAACGCCAGAGTCAGGAATAAAAATACCAGTTTAAATTTATATTATTTTTATTCGTTGTATTTTTATTTTGTTTTAGCTAAAAAAATAAAAAATATATGCATGCGTAAAAAAATAAATTTCTTTTTATTTATTCACTAGTGCTAGAGTAGGGAATAAAAAAATTAATCTAATTTTTTCGTAGCTACGAATTTTTACCAACGCCAGAGTTGGAATTATTCGAGCTCGAATATTCACTGGCGCCAGAGTCAGGAATATTTAAACAAATCATCACAGCATAAACTAATAAACATTTAGCAATTTAAGACAAAACCAGCAATGCAGTCTGTCTTAGGCAGAACGTTTAAGGGGTGATAATATCTTCCCTTTTACGTAACCAATCCCGAACCATAGAATCTCTGTTGACCAGTTAGGGTTCCTAGTGACCATAATACTAGGTGGCGACTCCTCAAACGAGACATTTTTCCTAAAAGAACCGGATGCCAGAAATCTGTTCTTTTTCCATAATAATTCAAGATTATTATTTTTTAGGGCCGCCGCGATGTCGGGTGCGACAAGTGGCTAAGAAAATTTTAGAGAAACCACTTGAAAAAGTAAGTGCAGTTTCAAGATGTTTGTAATAGATTTTATCCCTAGTGTTATATTGACCTGTTGATTTCAAGCAAGAAACACACTTCAGCATCATTATGTGTTATATTGTAGTCCTAATAGAGGCCCTCTTAGCAGACATACCCAACCCACAACTATTCCAGAATAAAATCTTCATTGATAAATGATTTTAAACCATACCAAGTTAAATTGGAAATATTGGGCTGCATTCCGATCTTCAATCTTCCTATATATCCACCTGCTTCTAATGTCTGCAGCAGAACTGCAAGTTATGATATAACGAAATCTCAGTGTTGTTTAACATTTCATATATATAAGATATCAGTTTTATTCAAAAAATGATCAGAAAGAACAATAAAAATCCTCAAATTCTAGAGGTTGTCAATTTTGTACAGGTTAGTGTTTCATTTTTTAAATTAAAACGGTATGTTTTGGTTTTGAAGCATTTTGATGTGCTGTTTCAGGATTATACTGTTTACACACACACAAACATATATATATATATATATATAAACTCAATAAACATAATTTCAATTCAAAGTTAAAGATAAACAAACTTGAAATTATGCAATTTAAATTTCAAACACAAATAAAAAAGTGAGAGTTGAACCGATATGACCCGATCGACTAGATGGATCCAAAAACAACTTGAACGACTAGTAAGAATAGAGTTTGACTTAAAAACGTTTAAGATGACATATTTTTTTTAAAAAAAAAACTATATTGGGGTGACAACATATTGGATCGACCCAGGTCAACTTAAGTTAATCTTCTAAATCTGTAATTCAAGTTATAAGACCATAATAACCCTAAATAAAGCAAATCAAAACAAATTATAAAAGCTTAATTCTAAATAAATCTATTATTGAATGGTTAAATTGGAAAAAAATTAATCTAAAAAAAAACACAAAAAATAACCTTTCAAAACAAAATTATGAAAATATCACCAGCAGTCTCACAAGGCCTTTTTAAACTCGAATTGCCCTATAATTTCAACCTGAGATATAACAATATGTTAGGAGAATCTTGTAAGATTTAAGTTTGATCCACCAGTCGGATTGAGAGATATGATTAATATTGTAAAACTAGATATTATTTGGCTGAAAAATGAGCTGTTTGGTTGATTCTTATTTTTTGGAATTTACTGAATTCTTCAAAATTATTGTGTTTTTAACAACAATACGATATCCTTGGGTTTCATAATTTGGAAATAACTTTAAATTTAGCTCACACATGGAATAAAGAAAGAAAGAAAAGAACTTTAAATTTTATAATTTGGTCATGTTAATGCTCGTCGTTTTCTTCTTCATTTTCCTAGCTTAAAACATCCTAGACAATCTCTTTGGGATGGGTTTTTGTTTGTGGCCTCTTCATGTTCTATTTGCTTGGGTATTTAGACTACTGATATTCATCGGGGGATTGAAAAGCCTTGTTTTATGACTTTGTTTTGTTTTCTTCTTCTTTCTTTATTCTTTTGGGGATTAAACCATTTGTTTTGTATTCTCCTCTTTCTATTTACACTCTTTGCTCCCTACAACATTTATTCTTTCAGAAAAGTAAATACATACATAAATAACAACAGGAGGGGAGGTGGAGGGGGAGGGGGTTTGACAGTATGTATTTGCATGCGAGTAAAAATTGGTAAGCACCTGAAAAAGGTCCTGAATCTAAATTGGTAAGATGTGATATACTGATATCTAGAGAGATAACTTAATCTATCTATTGAAGTAAAGCATTTAAATACGTACACAATGTTTTCGGAATATTAAATATCTATTTGATCAGAAGCTGTGAACCTCTAAAACCACAATGAATACAAATGCAAGCTTGTCATTGTAAACATTGCATCGATGATGTATCACAAGTGTTGCTCGAAAACATCAAGTTAAAATTGAAGCACCATGAGTTTCTCTATGGCTTGGTTTACCAACACTCACCATCAGTTGGTGCGGCAAGTTATGAACTAGCTGGCTAGTTTTTAGCTTCCTTGGTTTTAGAAGCACCATGAAGATTCAGGCCCAAATCTTGCTTATAATACCCCAATACCCAAGATCCTAGCACCTTGCCTTGAATGGTCGTGTATATTTGTTATGGCTGTTCAGATTTTATGCATCCATATTTGGTAGAATTCTTTAATAAAGTACATGCTATTAGATGGAAGTTCTCTTTAAATCTATTAAATTCTGAATAAACTGATATTCCAATTTTCATGACTTTGATGTGCTCTTACTCTTCTGCTGTTCCTGACTTTCTTTTTAGGGTCTATTCTAACGTGCAATATTATTTATTTATTTATTGTCATGATAGAAGTGATTTTTTTGGTTGGCCAAAACCCCATGGATGCCAATAATTGGAGGCCCACTGCCCCAGGCGGAGAACCTGTCATTGACACAGGTGCTTCGAGAATTCAATTGCAGCCTGACTCGCGGAAAAGAATAGTCAACAAAATGTAAGTATGTGTTTCCTAATATGTGCAAGTGCTGCAAAATAGTAAATTTTTTATTTATATCTTAAAATTAGCTGGACTGCCATGAGGCAACCTCAAGTATCACACCCCTCTTTTTTTTTGTTTTTTTTTTCATCTTTTAATGTGTTTCTCACAAGAAGCAAACTTGAGGGAACGTAAAGTGCTGGGAAGTAATTTTTGTTGGAACTTCTTGTGTAATCTCTTCTTTCGATGATGACCTCTGGGATGGCTGCATGAAGCTTGTTCTGCTTTAAATTTCAAGGTTAATCTATTGCTATGAGCATACGTGTTTCCATTTAAAACTCGAGTTGCAAATGAACTTAAATGAATGGTGATGGATTTGGGCCTTCTATTTGTTTTAACTTCTACAGGGTTGAAATGATAGTGATCTTAAAGTAGAAAAGCAGCAGACAAAAATCAATTAGCCACAATGGTGTATGGCTTCCTAGTTTCTCAGCATAAAGTTGAATGTTTTGTTGATCTCTCTACATTCAAAATCATATAGACAGCTACTGCTGGCACTTGCAGTAGCCAATGAGCAATGTAGAGTACCAGATACGGACCCGCGCTCCGCTGCGGGGTGTTTTCAAACCTCTATAATTGATTTTATCTTAATCAAGTTCGAGTGAAAATGAAAAGAACGATAGGAAAAACTTGGGGGTGCAAATTGTTGTTAGGCAGGTTATGTAGCTGCCAACAATAAATTAATTTAGGCAAAAAGCGAGCAGAAAATGAGCATAAGAGGACCATTACGCCAAAGCAAATGCATAGGGCTTTAATCCTTTATGAAGGAAGCATGCACACTATAAGAAGGCAGTCGTGGGTTTGCCCCTGCAAAAGTCAGAGGAGATGGAAAGTTTAGGTGGGTTTGAGTATCGATGATGCTGAGGCTTCGGGTAGAAGCAAGGAAGCAGCTAAACAGGAAAAGCCACAGTACAATCAATTCGCAAGCAAGCAAAAGTAGTTGAAATCAACATTGTTTTATCAAAAAAGCAAAGCAAATGAGATGGCTAATTCCAGGAACATCACAAAACAATTGTGCAAAGCAAGTGCTGATGAATGTATCATAGCTTTGGTGTGCGAAAGGACTGTGTTTGCGGGTGAGATGCATGACTGCTTGCAGCAGACCCACACGTGAGGAAATCAGCACAACAAAAATACAAAAAAAAGTAAGCTTCTAAAACATTACCAAATAAACATAAGACAGAACGAAGCAAACCAAAGGGAAAAGGCATGAAGAAACTTAATTGAATGCTTGAAACAGTAGGAAAAAATGAACAAAAGAAGTGCCAAGGGGGGGACACAATTCAAGTCGGAACGAAGCAACTAACAAACTAAAGAAAAAAAGAAAAATCAAGCAAACCAGACGGGAAGCAGGGAAGGAAAAATAATTATCTGCATAGGAGGGGTCACCTTGTACAGGTTAGACCAACCTCGACATCAAAGCAAAAAATATCCAAACACAATAAAATCCAGGACCACAACCAGTAAATTAGAATGCTTGTTTGCGTGTAAATGCAAGCGACACAAAAAACTAAGGGATAAAAACTGTGAATCTTACAGCGTTAAGAGCTTAGAGTTATCAGAAGGTTTTTGCTTTAGCCTGCGGCTCTTATTTCTTTTTGCTCTCTTGAACATGAGACTAAATAAGAGAGAATAAAGGACTGGCTATAGCTTTTCCAGCCATGTCTAATAAGGCTAGGGACACTATGCAGAAGCGACGTGAGAGAATGAAGTGTTCAACCATCTGCTCCCCCCCCCCTTTTTTTCTTTTCTCCTTGCACCCCTGTTGAGACTCATAGCCTTTTAATCTAATTACACAGCCGCTTTAATTCATCTAATTGACCACACATACCCTACCAATTTTCTTTTGATCCATGCCCTCTTTTATCCTCATCTCTCACCATTTTTGGCCAAGAACGCAACACAACAAAAGAACCGAGCAAACCTCGAACAAAAAAACTGGACACGTAGGCTAGATTAATAGCCTTGACTAAATCCCTGGTATAACAAAAGGCAATCAAAGAATAAAAATATTTGTCAAAGGAGGCTGCCCCCAAAATGATGGAAAGGCTTCTAAAAGAGAAGCAAAGCCAAACCAAATAGTATCGAAGAAGTAAACCAAACCAGCCCAGCGCTGGAAATTGCAAGTCAGAGGGACAGAAAAAAAACTATATTAAAAAAGAGTGTAAAGGCTGGTTTATTACGCAAGACAAAAGCCAAATGCATCAAGGAGGATCTCTTGAGCATAACAGTAATCCAATCGACTGTAGGGGAAGGGGAGCAGGAAGGGATGCAAACACACAATATCAATGCAAGGAAAACTACCAAAAAAGGGAGTAAACCAAATGAGAAAACCTTGCAGCACTCAAGGTGAGCGCAAATGGTACAAATCATTGATAGAGTAGTGAGGAGCCACCAGAAATTCAGACCAGAAGCATGCACAGAGATGACAAAAATAAAAATAAATATAGGTTCGAAACCAAAATGCAAAGAGAAGGATGACATAAAAAAGAACAGACCAACACGAAACAAATGGTAAGGTCTTAAAAAGCACCCTTGAAATGAAGGTATGAAAGGCTGTTAAAAAACCAAAAAATAAGATTTGGGAAGCCAAACAAACAAAGAGATGACATGGCGATGTTCCTAAAACACCTTGAAAAAGAGAAACTTGCCGAGTAAGGCACAATCAGTTGTTAAAGCTCTTCTGAAAAGAGTGAGACCACCAGCAAGACAACCTTGCTCCTAACCAAGAAGGGCCTGTGGAAGAGAAAGAAAGACACAATGATAATATCCATAAAAAGGCGAACAGAGAGATCGACCAAGAATTAACCTTGAGGGAAAATATCAAAGCCCATGACAACAATATATAAATAAGAAGCCAAACAAAAAAGAATGACAGAAAAAATGTAGGGTGGAAAAGCAAAGTAATTTGCAAGAAGAAAAGCAAAAGTAACAGGGAAAGCAGCGCAGGCAGAAAAGGAAGCCATTTAACAAAGGAGGAAAGAAAATACACAACGCATCCTTAAATCGAAGCAACAAAACAACACAGGGAACGATAAACACCCAAAACAATTTAGCGCAATGGCAGAAAACAAAAAAAAAATCCATATTGGAAAATAAACAAAGCAAGGCAACATAGTAGATGCAAGTGAAAGAAAGTGAAGTGAGTAACATAAGATAAAGAATCCGCAAACCTAATAGGTCACCAAGGGCACCGACGCAGAGGCAAACTAATCCTGTTAAGCAACACACTGCTAGAAAAACAGTCACCAGCTGAACCATCTGAGACAACTAAAAACTCAGAAATAAAAAAAAGCATAGAGCCAAAAGCACATTAAAATGGAGAAGAAACAAAAACAAAGGGTAAAGATAAAAACAATGTGGAAAAATAGCAGGAAAAAACAGATAACCGATTGAAGAGAGACAGCAACTGGAAAAATATATTTCCTGAAAAGCAAGAAGCTGCAGAAACAAATCAGTAATGAAATGATGAACTTGGAGCAACTGAGTATATAAAAAAACCCCAAAAACATTAATTTAAAAACACACCCAATGCGAAAAAAGCAACAACAAAAGATGGAAATTAAAACAAACTGTTAAAACAACAAAAACCTACCAGGGAACTGCAATTGGGAAAGAAATTGACAGTGGAAGAGTTGAGAGTAATGGTTGGGAAGGCCTCTCTCAAAAACACCAAGCCTATCTCACACCAACTTCGAAGCAAAATGAGAGAGGTGCCTATAAATCATGTACAAATTGAATTTAAAAAAGGTGCAGCCTAGCTGCATAGGAAAATACTGAAGAATAAGACTAAAATGACAAACACAAATTGTGCTAAAGAATGAGCAAGGGAAAAAAACGCATCTAGTTTCATGAGAATCGGGAATGAACAGTTCCTAGAGAGACCAACCAACTTGAAACACCAACCAAACTTCATGAGAGAAAAAAACATGTCATGTCCAAGCCAAAAACCGCAGCTCTCCCAAGTCATGATTGATGTCAAACCAACACAAAGTGGAAGAGTGCATTTAATGCACAATCATGATAATGACAACAGCTTGCATGTCAATTCCAAACCCATGTATGAAAGAAAGCCATGCCTGGAAACCATCACAACAACAACACAACAACAACCTAGCCAATCACAAAGCAAGCCGATGTATGAAAGAACCAAACACCCAGCAAATTTCACACGCCTTGAAAATAGTACAGAGCTAGACAACCCCCAAGAAAGAAGATAGATCCACCAATCAACAACAGCTGATCATCCAAGACCCGTCGATCCATAAAAAATGAAATTCCCAGCCACACACACCACACTATTGAAATCCACATGGGTTTACTCTCTGTGTATAAGTAATATCACCACGAATTAGTTTTTATATATATATATATATACACACACACACACACGAGAACACAATCTTAAAAACAACTAAGAGAAAAATATTCTAACCTTGAAGTCCAAACTCTCTCCTGAAAGACAATATGATAAAAGGAACAACGAACTGCAAAGGAAAGCATAACAAATCATGGCCACCCGCATACTGAACAAACAAAAGTTGCAGGGAACAAACAAAAGTTACAGGAAAACATACCTTCAAATATTATAAGAGAGGCGGGAGCTAAGAGAACTGGCTCGCTAGAAACACTATTTCAAAAGAACATCATCCCATGCAATTAAACAATTAGAAAGCAGACTAACTAGAATAGAAATACAAACGAAAACTGAACAGGAAATAATGAAAACGGAGGCAAGAATATGTGTATAATGATGCCAACGCCACATCCATTTAATGCACCATCAAAGAAGATTAGGCAGCTTGACTTTATTCTAAATGAAACCTGAAAGCAATTAATGCACCATTAAAAAAACACCGGCTAATTTGACATTGTCCAAATGAAACCTGAAAACGTAAGTTAATTATTCTAAAGATGATCAGATGTAGATAATTCAAAAGACCCAGTTACAGGGGGAAAATAACAGTCTAATTTTTCAAAGCATTTAAGACACTGGTATTATAATCTAATGTTTTTTCAAACTTCTGCAACGACAATATATGCCTTGGCAGGGAAAACCGTGGGGAAAGCTACAGTACTTTCCCCACGCGTTTTAGAGTTCTTTAATATATTGCAGCATGAGATAAGGTTATCTCATTACATTTTCATAAATTAAAGGGATTTCTCTTCTTTTTGTTGTCAATTATAGTGCATGTATAAAAGTTTTCTTACTCAGAGTAAATGCTATTGTAATGTTTTCACAGAGTTCCCCTGGTTTGCAACTAATTCACTTGTATATCTTGGAGCATAGCCATAAATGGAAGGTTCTTCCAGTTCAAGAAAATTAACCATGAAGCTCGTAACTAGAATTTTAGACAGAAGGGTGGCCAAGTGAACTCCTATACCCTGTACCTCTGGAATATCACGGGGAAAGGAAGTAAAAATAGATGTATGTCTTACATGTGCAGAATAGAGATATTAAAGAGGCATCTTCCGCTTTCTGGTCAAGAGGGATTACAAGAACTCAAGAAAATTGCCGTACGGTTTGAGGAAAAGATTTATACTGCCGCCACCAATCAGGTATTCGGCTAATGTTAGGTTCAATAATTTCGATATTCTCTAGACATGAATATACACAAGCATAAGTGTGTGGATTTATGCATGTACACGTGTGTGTAGTGTGTCCACACTTCCTCACTAGTCATTCTGTAGAAGTTCACATCTTTTCGTTAGTTCTCTTTACAAGTGTTTTATTTAGAGTGACCAAGGTCATTTTCAAGTACAAAGGGAAGTGTGCAAAATGCAAATAACGAATCAATACATAAATAATTAAATAAAAGAGAGGACACCGAAGTATATGTTAGGAATCTCGTAAGCTATTTATTAGGAATGGATAATCTGAATACATTGGCTTTCCTAGTGTAAACTAAGTCTATAGGATGATAAATTGTAAGGTAGTAATTGATTCCTAATCTATGGGAATGACTGTAAATGCACTTGTATAAATATATGATGTGATCAATAATACAATTCATTCCAGCAAATTCTATTCTCTCTTCATAGTTTACAGTATATGCTCACAGACAATGCAAATACAGAAAGCCTAGCATATTAGAAAGAGCATATATCCCTCTTCCCCTTCTCTTGTAACATGGACTGCTCACAGATTTCAGTCTGATTATCTGCGTAAAATATCTCTGAAGATGCTTGCAATGGAGACCAAGTCTCAAATACCTACCACTGCAAACATTGAATTTCTAAACATCCTAACCTTTTGTTTTCTATTGCTATGTATATACCATGCTTTAATCAAACATATAATGCAGGGATATCTGCAGATGGCCATTCCCAAAGGGAAAACTAATCTTCCCTGGAATTACAAAGTACCATTTCTACAGTGAGACACTGAACAGTGAAATAGCTTTTTGTTTTGGTTGTTTTGTTGCTGATAACTAGATCTTTTAAATCTTTTCCCTGTACTTTTACATTATGCAATAAACTGGTCCCTTCATTAGTTTTTTGTAGTCAAATGTAGAGCTGTCAGCAATATTTTATCAATTTGTTCCACTAACTTGACGGTAAAATGTGATTAAAGAATCAATTAATTATTTAAAACTTGAGGGATTAATTTGTTTGTTTCACATAAAACAGACACTGGTTAAATAAATATTTTGGAAGGATCTGGTTTATGTTTTGCGCAACATAAAAAAGTAGTGGATTAATAGTAAATTCTCCTCTCATCTTGACTTCTTATCTATTCATCACCCGTAAAAGTTGTCCTTACATGAATATTGTTAAAATCAATGTGATGTTCAAAGTCAACTCATATGGCCGATAAAAAAAACATAATTTGGTTTTAATTTTTTTATATTAATAATAATATATTAGATCAATTTATAGCTTAATTTTTCAAAACCATAACATGAATAATGGATTTCCATTTGGTTTATGTTTTTTAATTATTTTAACTTAATAATATAATAAAAAATTGCTTGTAAAATCAAGCATCAATTAAAATGTTTGAGATTTAAAAAGATTACAGAAAGTAAACTGAATATGATAAGTTAAAGGATAAAACAGAGAAAAGCCTAAAAGGATTCAATTGAAATAAAAAAAAAATAGAAGGTAGGGTTTAAAAACAAAGAACAATAACATTTGTTATTAAACTTGATCCTGAACTTGACTTGATTTCTTGCCTAGCATAGGTTTAAAATTAATTCAAGGGAGTTGTCTATACATGACCTAGTTGACTTTACATATGCAAATTAAAGCAACCAAATGACCAATAAAACATGGTTTGGATTTTAAAAAAAAAAATCAAGATGATAATTTTTTTTAATATTAAGACGATAATATATAGATCAACTTGAGCTTCGTGGTTTAACTTATCAATTACGCAACCTAATCATAACTTCACTAGGCTTTAAAACTATTTTATATAATGATATGATAACTAAAATAACACTTATAAAATTGAGATATTAACAAATTTAGTGATATTTGTTTGAGACTATGATAACTACATTGTAAAGAAATTAAAAAAATTATGATGATCAATTTAAAATCAACAAAATATTAAAGTGAAATTGGAAGGAAAAAAAAGGGCAAAAATCATTCAATCAAAAGAAAAAAAAAATTAGAAAATAGAATTTTTTTTTTTTTTTAAAGGGGAGGATATGATAGTGAAGCAGGAGGGAAAACCTAACTTTTTTAGTTAATAAATAATTTTTAATTAAATTAAAATCTTTATCTCATAGACCAAAAAGAGTTAAATAAAAAAGGGAAGAAAATTTCTAAAGACCGATTTGTAAAAAAATGAAAGGAAAAAAGAATGAAAAACACCAAATCAAGCAAAAAAAATATAAAGACCAATTTAAAAAATATATAAAAAATATATAATATAAGAGTGAAGGAAGTAGAGAAACAACTTTTTTTTTTTAGTTATAGTAGTTTATTTCTAATTAATTGAAAATTTTCTCATATAATTAGGCCAAAAAGGAATTAAACAAAAAAAAGGACTAATTTGTAAAAAAAAAAAAACAGAACCAAATCAAAAAGAAAAAAAAACTAATTTAAAAAATAAAGTGCTTTCTATTCATATAAAAATAAAACATCACTATACTATCCAACTAGACAGGTGACCTACACTACGGGTTATTCCTAATTTTTTTAAAGCAAAAAAAAATTTAAACATTGGCAGATATTAAAAATATTTTTTTAAAAAAACATATATGCGTACAAGAGAGAGAGATTTGGTTTGAGAATGCATGTTAAAATCTAAACATGAACTAAACAAAGTGGAATTAAAAAAAAAAGTAAAAAAAAAAACCTAAAAGATCATTGATTATTAAGACATGAGGTAAAACACTATAGATTACACAATATATTTACTTTTTGCCCTTCTCTACAAAACAATTGCGTTACTAACGGGGTAAAGTTGTTTTTTAATGGATCTAAAGGTTCTTTGTAAATTGATTGGGGATAATTTAGTAGGTTTACTCTTTTTTGCATATTAAAACTACATCATTGCCCTTGTAAGAAAAAAACAATTTGCCTTTTGCTAAGGTCCATTTTTTTCTTTTCTATTTATTTGCAGTAGTTAAATAATGTCAATACCCTTGAGATTCAAAAATATTGACCTTGACATGAGGCTTTTTTTAGTCTTTTCCATGTTTTGTATATGTAAAATGACAAAGTTAACCTTAGAATAAAAAAAAATCTAAAGTTGAAATGGGATAGGGTTTTCATCTTTGCAATATAGCTTTTTTTGTAATATTTAGATGCTCTTAGGGCTATTTAGTAATTTAAAGTATTGAAATATTAATAAATCAATAAAAAGGCTGACATGTGCGTAACACGTGTCAGCGTGATAGTCCACCACATCATTCAAGAGGTGTGTGATAGTCCAACGTGTAATGTGAAGGTATAGTTAATGGTGTGACGTGTCGTCATATTTGTAGTGGTTGACGGTGATAATTTTTTTTCTCCCTCTCTCTTGGGCTTTAATATTCAGCCAAGCCTTTAAAATTTCAATTGTATTTCGGATTGTATTTATATTAAGTTTGATTCTTATTGATTTTGATTTCTATTTATTTTGATTTTGATGTTTTTTGAAGAAAAGTTTTTCAATTTCAATCCCTCAGCATTTTATTTCATTTAATTTTTATGTTAAACTTGTCAATTTTTTGATTACTTTTTTTGTCATTACTTATATTTTTTAATTTTATCCTTCAACATTTTATTTTATTTTATTTTGTTTGCAATTTCAGTCCTTATTTTTTTTATTGATCTTTTGTTTATCATTTTCTTCATTTATTTTGTTTTTCAATTTAATCCCTCACTATTTTTTTTCAATGATTTTCTGTATAAGAATTTGTCCTCATTGTTTGGATTTTTATTTTTTTATGATTGAAAATTTTGCTTCATTATCTTTTGTTGTCCTAGTCTCATAACTCATCTACCAATTTTGAATATCAACTCGTTTAAGTTTGGTATTTTTTTAAGTTCTTTTTTTTTTTTTTATCATCAACCTTGAGTTATTAGGCTTAAACTTTGTTATTTGTTTTGGTTTTTTTTTTTTGTAAGGTTATTCCTATCTCATATCCCAGGTTGCAGATAAGTAAGTTAATCTGATTGATTAATTTTTTTAATTGATTTTTTAATTTATCATGTGGCATTAATTATTGGCCTTTGAGTTTTATGAATTTTGTCACTTTTATCAGGGTTTTTTTCATCTTTTTGTTATTGATTTAACTTTGTCTTGACTCTTGGCAATGTTTGGATAAAAACATGACTGCCGTAATGAATTTACAAGACTTGCAGACTATAAATTATTTCAGTTTTCTCTAATCACAGTGGCTATTATCCAACCAATAATCTTGGCAGTTCAATAGAGAACAATAATAGCGTGAAAAAAGTAGCATGATCTGTCAAATATGCAAGAGTTCATTGCAAAAAGAGAAATTAATGAACATCTAGCAAGCAATGTTCAAGCCATCTAAAGCAGACAATGCAAGTTTCTGTTTTTTTTTCCTGCCAATTCCAGACAAGATAATCAAACCAATCTGTTGTTCTAGCGAACAGTGCTCAAGCCATCCTAAAGTAGAGAATGTAAGTTTCTATTATGGAATATCTAAATATGGATGAGCTGATTGTAATATTATCCTATTATGGAATGTGAATATTCTTAGGCATGTATTTAGGCTTTAATTGTGGACATTTAGGTATTATAAAACCCTAATACAATACACGCAGACCTTAAGCTTTTGGCTGCAACATACATTCTCTACTGTTGTATTGTTCCATTGTTTTATCAGTTTTCTTTTTTTTTTTTTCATGTCAATTCCAGACCAAGATAATCGACCCAATCTATTATTGTGAATTACAAACCAAAAGAAAAAAGACAATAAAAGCTATCATCAATAAACATAAGCAACCAAAGTGCAAGCCACTCAAATTGTTATGGAAGTTGGAAAAGCAAATCTAGTATCTCATTGCTTCCTTATGAACTCCAGGCTAAAAGTAACAGTTGAACCAATGTCTTCTGAACATAAGATTTAAAGTAGAAGACTTGAAAGGAAACAACAAATGCTAGGCAAA
>CAXHTJ010000417.1:0-19545 GCA_964019445.1 Populus tremula | reverse complement strand
AGGAGGAGGAGGAAGGAGAGGAGGAGGAGGAGGAGGAGGAGGAGGAGGATTATATATAGCTGAGAAAGCTATTAATTTACAAAATTAAGTGCTCATATTGTACCAAAAAAAGAAAATGAAAGAGAGAAAAACAACTCCTATACAAGATCCGTAGACGTAATTTGCAGCTATTGCTTAAACACACGAAAGGAAACTCTAATAAGTAATGCTTTAGAATTATGCTCATTTCTTTGTAGTTTTTGATAGAATAGGCTAGACTTTCAAGGCCTAGATTGTGATAATGGTGCGAGCATGATTATTGTGGTGTTAGCGAGAGAAGCTGGTGAGGAGGGTCATAAACAGGAACTGGCTGCTGCTGCTGCTGCCTGCTGGTGTGGCTCACTTGATGTGTTGGAATCTTGTCGTTTTGGCTTTAGAGAGCTGCTTTGCTTCAGTGTCCTGTCATTGTTCCATGGCTCACATGTATAACACAACCCTAGCTACAAGCTGTAGCTAGCAGTACATTAATTGGGCCCCAAAACAAGAAGGAATAGAGAGACATAAAGAGAGGAGCCATATTCATGATAATAACTTAATAAGACGGAAGGGCAAGAAGAATAAAATCATAAAAGACTCTTATCTTGATCATACCATGCATCATATTTTATTATCAACCACATTGGATATTAAAAAAAGGATTTTGGCTAGGTTGACTTGTAATCTTATTCGCTCTTTTAATCCCCGGCCCCTTTTCACTAGAGTAAACAAATCAATGATAATTGTTGTGATTTTATTTATATTTTGAAAGCTCTAGAGTAAAAATACTCCGATCATATATATATATGAAATTAAATTTGGATTAGATTTGATAACTATACAAAAAAGCTCGCCCATTGGGAGTTTGTGTTAGTATCATCCTTCGGATTCCTAAAAGTCTCTCCAATGGTATCTTAGATAAATAATATTTACAGACTGGAATAGCTACAAGTTTCATCGCTGCATACAGTGCATTTTTAGGGTTGCCTTTTGTTCATGTAAAAACCATCTTGTCAATTCAATATGGCTCCTGCCAGGGTGAATGATGATGATGAGCATCTTGTACTTATGTTTTATGCCCTTGATTGTTGCTGAGAGACAATGCAGAGAAAGGAAAGGAAAGGATAAAACAAAAGGTAAAGATGAAAAAAAGATGGCTTTATATGATGCGCATGCTTAATGTCACATCTGACAATTTATTGTGTATATGGACCATTTGAAAAAAAAAAAAGTTACAAAAAAAGCATGGATAAATTGTGTAATTAACACAGTAAAAAAAATTGAAATAATACAGGATGCAAAAGTGTTGATGAAATAATATAGTTTGAATGATTCATAAACACAATATTTTAATAATATCACTTAATAATATCACGTTTTAAAATTGTGATGTTTGCCCAAATATCACTTTTATAAATTATGATATTAATTATAATTTTATTGTAGTTCTGAATCATGATATTTATTAGGAAATTATTTTGAGAAACGATTTGATATTTCAAAAAAATAAGTTAGACGGTAACCAAAATGGTGGGATATTTTTGAGAAATAGACGGACCTTTCTGGCTATTGTCCAGTTTTGAGAATTGTTTATGTTTTGAGTTGAAAAAGTTCATAAAATTTTAATTTTTATTGATCTGAAATTTAATTTACTTTATGATTTTAAAGAGTTAAATATTTTATAATTTTAATAGAATTTAAACATATTTTTCACTATATATGAACTATATTTAAAATCTCATCTCGTTTAAAAAGACTTTAAAAAACTATAATAATTTCAATTAACAAATTTTACATTTCATAACCACAACTAGCTCCGGTAATGAAAACAAAATCATTTTAAATGAATAAAAAATAATTCATCCTATCTAATATTCATGTAATCCTAAAATATAAACAACATAAATCATCCATCTATCTACATTTACGTCATTTTTTGGATGATTCAGATTTATCAGTAGCATGACTATATCTATCTCCTTCACCTACTTGAGTGACCTCATCCTCTTCCATGACATTATCAAGAGGTAATTGCTTTTCAAAGATATCAAATTTAGTGTAGTAAACATTTAATTATAAAGATGAAACGGTGTGAACTTTGTTTTTTCATCAGTATTATAAAGAAAGATGGGTCTATTGACCCTGTAGTATGAAACTAATAATATTAATAAAATATTAAAATTAAATTAAAAAAAAATACATAAAACCTAAAATTTAACATTTCATATTACAAAAAGATTTGACTCACAAGATTTTAAATCTGTTGGACATTTGTTACTCATACATTTCATAATTATAAAAAAACAATATTTAGTAAATATTACTCTATAAAAACGCAAAAATGTCAAAATATATTACTTCATTAACATTTTACTTTTACTTTGCTATTTTTATTTTTATTTTTTTTTATCCAAAAAACCTTATATCACAAGTGTTAAATCACTGTCCAATCTTGTTACCTCATATTGATTCTGTTGCTACCAGTTCTAAAGGCAAAGTCGGCAAGCATATGTTTTTTTTTCAAGTTTCAGCAAAATACTACCAAGGATTTATTACTTTGTTGACCTCTGTTTCACATATTAAAAAAAGGCAGCAATTCTCTGAAACACATGTAATCGATCTGGCCCAGCCAATAGATTTGATTTTCAGCCGCGGTTAAAAAATGAATTTAGTTTAATTTTTTTTAAATGACATGTTTTGTTATATGTTTTTTTTAAGTGAATAAAATGATAATGTATTGATTTATATTAATCTATCCAACCTATATCTTAAATTTTAATCCAAGCCCGATTTAATAACTTAGTTACAAAAATAAATTTTTTTTAATTCTTGATTATAAAAATCTTGTGTTTTCTATGTTCTATCTATCTTAAAGTTTGCAACTCCTTTACATAATTTGTTGTAACCCATTTTTGGGTCCCCCTGAAAAATAAAATAAATAGCCAAAAGAGGTTAGGAAAATAACCGGAAGCAGAAGCGCCCGGAAAGCAGTCAGAAAATTGGTCAAGGAATTTAAAAATACAAGGATTGAATTTTTGACAGTATATTCTTGAAGGATGAAAGCCCTATTGAGAAGGAAAATTTGAATTTTGGGAGAAAAGCCCAAATTGATTTTTATGGGCTTAATTGGATTTTTATGGACTTAATTGGATTTTTTTTGAATTTATAGAAGATTTGATTCCAAGAAAAATTGATTTTTAAGTCAATTTGGGCTTTAATTTGGAGAAATTTAAGTTCTGGGGCCAAAATATATTTTTTAGGAATTTATTGGGTCAAATCAGGGGCTCAATTGCATAAAATTGAAGTTTAAGGGCCAATTAGGGTTTAATTAAGAAAATTCGAAACCAGGGACCAAATTGCAAGAGGCGCGTAAATGGAGGGGCTGCAATTATTCGGTTCAGGGGCCTAATTGAAGAAATTGAAAGTTTATTAATCAATTGAGGCTAATTGCATAAATCAGAGGCCAAGGACCAAAGTGAAAAAGGCGGCCAACAAGAGGGGCGAGGACCGAATTCGGAGGACTGATTGAAGTTTGCCCATTTAAATGAAACGGCGCGTTTTATCCCAAAACGACGCCGTTTCATATATATATATATATAAAAAAAAAAAAAAAGAGAAGACAGAACGGTGTCGTTTTGAACGACACTGTTCTTTTCCTTTCCCCCCCCCGCGAAACAGAGAAAAATTTTTTTCTTTTTTAAAAAACTTCCCGCCTCTCTCTCTCTCGCCCCCACCACCACCACCGAAAGCAAGAATGGCCGACCAGCCGTTGCGTGATTGAAGGCGCACTAACGAAGGCACGTCGTTTCCTTATAAATAGAGAGAGGCCGAGAGGAGAGAGAGGACCGAAGAGAGAGAAGAAAAAAAAAGAGAGGGACGAGACCGAAGAGAAGATAGAACCAGCGAGATAGAGGGGAAGAGAAAAGAATAAAACGAAAAAACAAAAAGAAAGAAAACAGAAAACAAAGAGAAAGGAAGGAAAGGAAGAGGGGAAGAGGAAGGAAATCTGTTCTCTCGCCGCAGCAACACCACAGCGCCGCCGTCCTCGAGGCCACGACACCGCAGCTCCACCAACGGTCGCCTCCACGCCAGGTGCACATCCCCCCCTTTGCATTTTTTTTCTTTTGTTTTCGCCTGGCCTCCTGCATGTTGCATGCAGGAGGCGGGGGGGGGAGAAAAATAATTCTCCCCCCCCCGCTGGGTTTTAAGGCACTGGGCCAGCCCGATGCTGGCCCAGCCTTGTAAGTCTGGGCCGGTCTTGGCCCAGACTGTAGAAGTTTTTGGGCCGAGACCGGCCCACGTTAGTCACGGGCCGGACCGGCCCGATATCATTGCGGGCCGAGACCGGCCCGCCCCCTTTATTAATTTTTTTTTGGGCTGAGCCTGGCCCATTTATTTGGGCCGGCCCAGCCCTATAATATATTATATATTATTATATATATATATATATATATATATGTGTGTGTATATATGTTATATATATATAAAATATATTTATAAAAAAAAATATATTAAAAAAAATCTTTAAAAATATTGATTTTTCTGCATATTTTTGTCAAAGTGGTTTAATGTTGGTTTGTATTTTTATACTGTAAAGATACAAAATCAGTGTTATAAATACCCGGTTTTCGTCAAAACATCAAAGATTTTCAGAATAAAAAATGTTTTTGCTTTCAAAAAAATTTCTAAAAAGTCCCTAAAAATATTATTGATTTTTCTGCATATTTTTAGTAAAGAGGATTAATATTGGGTTGTATTTTTATACCGTAAGGATACAAGCTCAGTATTAAAACACCCGATTTTCGTCAAAGCATAAAAAAATAATATTTTCCAAAAATTGTTTTTGTTTTAAAATACGGCCTAGTATCTCCCATATATATATATATATATATATATATAACATCATATTTTCATACAACAAAGAAAATTTTCAAAACAATATATGTATTAACATGCATTTTGGCTTTAATAACCAGTTTATTCAAGCCATGAGAACTAGGCCAATATTTCAAAAATTCTAAAAAATCTTTTTGTTTTATTTTAGTATTTGGGATTACGAATTTATACGTAAAACGTATTCCTAAATATTATTAATAAAATTTTGGTATGACGTTAGAACGGTTAGGATTTTTACCCGATAAGATAAAACCTCCTTACTGAGGGGATTTTTCTTGAACCATAGACAGACCAACAACTAGGAAAACACAATAACACTTTAGTTTTTTTATCAGACAATAAAACAATGCAGCTTACCTTAGGTAGGGCGTATTTGGGGTGCTAATACCTTCCCTTTACGCAACCAGTCTCCGTACCCGATCTCTGAGACCAGTTAGGTTCCTAGTGACCAAAATACTAGGTGGCGACTCCAAAGAACCAATAATAAAAATAAATTCGCCAGTCGAACCCGCAATTGAAATAAATATTTTTTTTGGGGTGCGACAGAATGGCGACTCCACTGGGGACTGTTGTAGACTAAGCTTTGTTTTTTGTCTGATTTGTTTGTTTTTTTGTGTTTATTGCCTTTCCTTTTATTTGCGTATTTATTTTTTATTTACATATATTATTCATGCATTGTATATATATTTGTTTCATGCATCACTTGCCTTAATTTGAAAAGCACACACAAGCTTTAAGTTAAGTGGGGAATTAGCGATTTACCCTAAGACTATTGGTCAGGGTTTAAATGCGTGAAACACCCAACTCATATCTGAGTGCCTACTTGGTAATGGTGGGCATACGTGTCTTAACTGTTCCTTGCAACGCCCCCATACTTCTTTACGAAGAATGTCACTGGGCAGATATGAGACCCTTCGAGACCAGATAGAAAAAAACTACCCTCTCTCACTTAATAAATAGAGCTTGTCTTTAGGTTATGAATCTTATTTTCATTTGCATCACGATTAATTTGTTAAATTCATTAACTCAGGTTTTGAGCTGAAATCATGACTAAGTACCTCTCTTTCCAAGAATATGGACAAGAGTCTGAGTTGGCTCAGATTGCCGAAGGAAAATGCCCAAGAATCGATGCTAGTGGGTTACCATGCATTACCAAGGTAAATCACATGGTAAACGATTTAGGAAAGTTATTGCCTATCATGGAATATGTTGACGAGACCCTGTTTGAAAGGCGATATGGGAGGATTGCACAAATAATGAAATTGCCTGTACAAGCAGCGGCGATCAAAGCCCTTCTGAATTTTTGGGATCCCAGTTATCGGTGCTTTACCTTTGGAAACATCGATATGACACCCACCTTGGAAGAATATGAGAGAATCCTGGATTTTCCAAATGACAACTGCCGAATCTACCGCCGACGCAGATTTGAAGATACAGCTTCGGAAGTAGTCAGTTTATTAGGCTTAGGAAAGATCAGCCAGTGTAGAGTTGCTGAAGGGGGTTTTAAATGGAAGATCATTGAAGCTCGAATGAAGAAAAATGCCGAAGAAGGCAAGTTGGGAGACGAACGATATAGGTTGGTGGCCTTCGCCATTTTTGGGCTAGTGTTGTTCCCTTCTGAAATTGGGGTCATCAGTTTAGAAGCAGCGAGTGTCTTCATCGAATATGAGCATGACCGGATCAATCCTTCCTCAGCCATCTTGGGGGAAACCATGTTATCTCTTAATCACTGCCGAACACATGGAAAAGGAGCTATGAGGTGCTGCGTCCCTATGTTATACCTATGGATAATCAGTCATATCGAAGCACCAAGAGACATCTTCAACAACTTTTGGTGGTTTGACTTGCGACCGTTAAAGATTACCATAGATGAGACTTGGAAGAATTGGGATGAGAAGGCATGGAGGGATAAGTATGCAGCATTGCCAAGTAGCAACTTCAAATGGAAAGCACCGTGGATGAACAACGCTATTTGCACAATGAGCTGCGGAAGCAAGATATGGGTTCCTTTAATTGGTGTAACTGGTTACATCAGCTATGCGCCCGCCCTCGTAACAAGGCAGTTAGGCGGAATGCAATATACGCCAAGAACCTGGGGTTTAGCTGATTTCATTGGGTTATTCAAGCACCAACCGTTCATCAAAGAAATGGAGCTTATCCGACAGGATTGGGAAAGACCCGTGAAGGTGAAAAGAGAAGAAGGAAGCAGTTTTGAAACCTCATTCAGCCATAATTATACAGTTTGGAGGAATGAGGATTTTTCTGAAGTAAAGGGTCTCTCTACACAAGAACAGTCAGAGGCAGCGATAGAAACACAGAAAAGGAAAAGAAAGGATGATGAGGAAGATCTAAGAAAGCAGCTAGATCAGTGTGTAATAGAACTCAGCAAAAGTAAGGGGCGGCAGCAATTGTTAGAGAACCAGCTAGAGGAGGAAAATACGATGAGGGTTTTCTTGAATCAGCGGTTAGAAAAACAAGAGAAGCAGCTAATGTCTCTAAAAGAATGGCAGAAAAGGGCTGAGGTAGCTGAAGACATAACAACGAGGGTCCAGGCTGAGTTAAGGAATCGAATAGCTGATTATGATGAGTTGGTCAAGAAGAATGGGATAGCAGAAAAAGAATTGGCTAAGGTTAAGAGGGCAACAAAAGGCGTGAATGTTGATAAGGAGACAATAGATTCTTTGAAGAAGGGAAGGAAACTTCTTTTAAAGAAAATAGAAGTTGAAAAGGAGAAGAATCGTCTAGCCAACCTCGACATAGAAGAAGAAAGAAAGGTTAGAGCTCAATACATGGTGCAACTAGAGGAAGAAAGAAATGCAAGAATGGCCGCTGAGTCTGACATGAGAGATTACCAGAAGAGGGCGGAGTCTTCAAAAGGAAGGATGAGGGCTTTACAAGCGGAGATCGAGGTACGAGAAGAAGAGTTAAGGGAGTTGAGAAGCCACTACGTCGAGATGGAAGAAGAGATGAGTAAGGCTAAGCAAGAGCGTCAAGAATGCCAAGACTACATGGACAGCTTTGCAGTTCAAATCAATTCCAAAATAGCAGAGCTGGATATTGAAAAGGAAGAGCTACAAAGAACAAGAGATAAGTTGGCACAATCAGAGGGTATGGTGCGAGTATTGGAAAGAAGCAACGAAGCCTTAGGAGCCAGTAACGAAGCAATAATCGAAGATAACACCGTATTCCATGCCAGAATAAGACACATGGAAAAACAGGTTGAGCAAGTAGCCCGTTATGCAGAAAGGTTGCAACAACAAGCCACCCAAGTCGGAAATGATGCTTCAAAGTATCGAGAATACATGGGGGCAATGGCCTGTTTTATTGGGGATTTAGCTAATAGAGGAAATGCTTTTTAGAGGTAGCAATGTATAGGACTCTCTTTCCCATTATTGTTTTGTATAAGCAAGTTTGTTATTTATAAGAAGTCCATGACGTATTTCCTTTCTTAATGGGTTTGGTAAGCCACTATGATAAGAACTTGGCAAACCCTCCTTTATGGTAATCGGGTCAACTCAGAAATCTTGCTTAAAGGTTACGAAAGTCATGAATCAGCTCATAAAATATGCATATATACACATTACATATGCATCACATTCTCATCACATATTTTTAATTTATCATATGCATTCCAGATCGTGAAACATAGGTCCCCCTTCCAAAGTCCACTACACTCGGCAAAGAGCAAGAATGGAAAACGAAGGAAGGTCACAACCCGAATCTCAGTACCAAAGAGAACTTGAAGGAGTTCGGAATGATGTGGCGAACCTAACTCGTATGTTAGAGCAGATATTGAGAGCCAAAGATGGAGAAGGAACATCTACTCAACCTAATGAAGCACCAGCAGCAGCTCAAATCCCTGTCGCACCTATAAACATAGGGGCTAATACACCAACTAAGCAGAGTCCTGCTCGGCCCATCCAAATCCCTATTACAATGGATTTAACAAACGAAGATCCACACGAATTTAAATTCTCTAATCATGAAGGAGATGATAAGTGGACTGCCCTAGAAGAGAGGCTAAGGGCAATTGAAGGAAATGATTTGTTTGACCCAATTAGGGCCGCTGAGGTATGTTTAGTACCTAATATTGTCATTCCAAAGAAGTTCAGAGTACCGGAGTTTGTTAAGTATACTGGGATGGAATGCCCGAAAAACCCATCTCCGCTCTTACTATAACAAAATGGCAGAGGTTATCCACGACGACAAAATGTTAATTTATTTCTTCCAGGATAGCCTGACCGGATCGGCCCTCAGTTGGTATATGAGGTTGGACAATATTAGGATCAGGAAGTGGACAGACTTGGCGGACGCTTTCTTAAAGCAATACAAGTTTAACCTAGAGATTGCTCCTGATAGAACCAGTCTGATCAGCATGGAGAAAGGAAGTCAAGAATCCGTGAGGGCTTATGCTCAAAGGTGGCGAGACCAAGCTATCAATGTGCAACCTCCGCTGATAGAGACAGAAATGGTGACTTTGTTTGCCAATACTTTCAGGGCTCCATACTATGAACACCTTATGGGTAGTTCAGCACAACATTTCTATGATGTCGTGCGGATCGCCGAGAGGATTGAACAAGGGATCCGGAGTGGGAGAATTGCAGAACCTCTAGAGAAGAGAGGTTTCATCGGAAGGAAGAAAGAAATTGAGGTGAACAACCTAGAAAGGAGAAGCAAAAACTATCAAATACCTACCCCTCGAGTCACTAGTATTAACTTTTCCAAACCCCCCTCCAAACCAACCCAAATTCCCAGCAAATAACCACCACAATTACCAAAGAAAGGATAAGCAACCGTCAGAAGAACAACTACCTCCTCTACCGATAACCTTAAAAGAGTTGTATGCTAAGCTGTTGAGTATTGGGCAGATAGCTCCCCTACCCATACCACCTATGCAACCACCTTTTCCTGCCTGGTACAACCCCGAGGTGACTTGTGAATACCATGCTGGTCACGCAGGCCATAGCATTGAGTCTTGCTTTGCTTTTAAAAGAAAGGTGTTGCAACTGATCAAAGTGGGATGGGTCACTTTTGAGGATCCGCCTAATCAAAATTCAAACCCTTTACCTAAACATGTTGATGGTAGGGGAGGAGTGAATACCATGGAGATTGGTAGCAAAAAGAGGGCGTTGAAAGTGACTATGGCCAAGCTATACTCGATGTTGGTACAGTCTGGACATTTGGAAGAAACGACTGAGTACTGCACATGGGGAAGTAACTTTTGCCCTTTCCATAAAAAGGAAGGGCATCACATTGATGAATGCAGTGAATTTCATCAAAAAGTTGCAAGAATGCTGGCTCTAGGAGAGTTGAGGATTGAGGACATAAGTGACAATGAAGAGGTAGGGATGATAGAGAAATGTAGAATCCAATCAACAGCTAATGGTCGCTCAAAACTGGTATTAACTAGGCCCTCCTATGCAAGCAAAGTAAACTATGGAGCGGTGCCTGGAGATTATGGTTATACCTCGAATATTGAAGCTCCTTTGCCGTTGTTTCGAGCGGAGATAAGTGGGCTAACTCGGAGTGGTCGTTGTTACACACCTGAAGAGCTAGAAAGACAAAGAAAGGCTAAAGGCAAGGAGGTACTGGACCTCGATAAAGAGTTTGAGGTGAATAAACCTGTGACCGAGGAAGAAACAAACGAGTTCTTGAAACTAATGAAGCATAGTGAGTACAGTATAGTGGATCAGTTGAAGAAGACCCCTGCTAAGATCTCCATCATGTCTTTAATACTCAGCTCGGAGCCACATCGTAATGCTTTGCAAAAAGTACTGAATGAGGCCTATGTGCCCCAAGATATTGAGCAAAAGACTATGGAACATCTGGGTAGGGAGGATCCATGCTGCCAATTACTTGTATTTCACGGAAGATGAACTCGATGCTGAAGGAACTGGACATAACAAGCCCTTGTATGTCACGGTCCGATGCAAGGATTGCCTCGTCGGCAAGGTTCTCATTGATAACGGCTCGGCCCTGAATGTGCTACCAAGGCATGTGCTGGATGAAATGCCAATAGATCCCTCACATATGCAACCCAGTGTGATAACGGCAAGAGCATATGATGGCTCATCAAGGCCAGTTGTGGGTCAATTGAGTAGAACTAGCTGTGGGTCCACAAGTCTTTCTAGTAACCCTTCAAGTGATGGATATCCACCCTTCTATAGCATGTTGTTAGGAAGGCCATGGATACATTCTGCGGGAGCTGTCACCTCTTCGCTACATCAATGTTTAAAGTACATTGCCAACGGTGTCCTGGTTACTGTTAAGGCTGAGGAGACTATATCGATGGTAAGAAATGTGGCGGTTCCATTCATTGAAGCAGAAGATTGTAGGGACGGAAACCTTCATGCATTTGAGATTGTGAATACCGAGTGGGTGCCCGAGAACACTGTGTTGAGGAAGCCAGAAATCTCTGAAGCCACTAAAATGGCCGCTAAAATCTTTTTGAAAAACAAGATTCCTTTCCCATACGATATGGAGCAAAGAAGGCCTGAATGGAGGGTATAATCAAATTGAAAGCTGCAGAACAGAGGTTTGGGCTTGGATATAAGCCCAAGAAAGAGGATTACAAACGAGCTGCTGGTGCAAGAAGGGAGAAGAGAATGGCTAGGATGGAAGGAAGGAAGCCTGTAGAAGAAAACTTAGTCATCCCTCCAATCAGGATTTCATTTCCAAAGGCCGCATATGTGATACAACCTGATGGGGGACATGGAGACCTTTTCAAAAGTTTTCTTCAATAAACATAAACACTCTGGAGGAAGATCAAGTCAAGGACATTGCTGAGAAAATCGAGTCCGAAAGGAGGATTGAAGAGCTGCCACAATTGACCATCCACACTTTGGAAGAAGTCACCGTCAAGACTTTTGTCCGGAAGCTAGCCGAAGGGGAGAAGTTCCAGAATTGGGAGACCCAAGAAGCTCCATTGGTTTTTAAAATGTAATCAACAATGATGGTTGGATTATATTTTTATCTATGTGGTTTGTCTTTGTTTGTTTTGTTTTTTATTCATTGACAATCGAGGCTCAAGATGTCAATCAGGATTTTATTTTGTTGTGAGCCAATCTTTTATTTTTAATGAGATCATGCATTTTCAAAATTCATCTTGATGTCTTACTATGCATTTACACATCACTTTCCGCTTTCAGGAACTCTGAAAGCGGATCCTCCACAACAACACCTGCACTTTACATTGAGAATGAATGGCCAAAATTTAAAGAATACATAGTGGCTGTAGAAGATGAGGAATGGGAGAGGAAAACATATGGGAATTCACAAAATTAATAGAACAACACGAACAGGCTTGGAGGCCCGCTAAAGAGGAACTTGAAACCATAAATGTAGGCAATGAAGAAATCAAGCGAGAGCTGAAGATAGGGACTTTGATCACCCCTGAAGCAAAGGAAGAGTTGATTGCACTGCTCAAGGATTATGTGGATGTCTTTGCCTGGTCCTACGAGGATATGCCTGGTCTGGATACGGACATTGTAGTGCATAGAATACCACTGATGGAAGGATGCAAGCCGATTAAGCAGAAGTTAAGGAGAACTCATCCGGAGGTCTTAATCAAAGTAAAGGCGGAAATTGAAAAACAATGGGACGCTGGTTTTTTGGAAGTAGTGAAGTATCCACAATGGGTGTCAAACATAGTGGTGGTACCCAAAAAGGAAGGTAAAATCAGAGTTTGCGTGGACTTTAGGGATTTAAACCGGGCTAGCCCTAAAGATAATTTCCCTTTACCACACATAGATATGTTAGTTGATAATGCAGCACGCAGCTCCACATATTCCTTCATGGATGGGTTTTCAGGCTACAATCAGATAAGAATGGCGCCAGAGGATAGGGAGAAGACGACCTTTGTAACACCATGGGGAACCTTTTGCTACAAAGTCATGCCATTTGGTTTAAAGAATGCTGGGGCCACTTACCAAAGGGCTATGGTGACTTTGTTTCACGACATGATGCACAAAGAGATTGAAGTATACGTGGATGACATGGTTGCTAAATCTAAAGAGGGAGAGAATCATGTCCAAGTATTGAAGAAATTATTTGAAAGATTAAGGAAATATAAGTTGAGGCTTAACCCAGCAAAGTGCCTCATTCGGGGTGAAATCCGGTAAGCTGTTGGGGTTTGTGGTGAGTGACAAAGGGATAGAAGTGGATCCTGAAAAAGTAAAAGCTATTCAATCTATGCCACCCCCCAAGACTGAGAAAGAGGTGAGAGGGTTCTTAGGAAGGTTGAATTACATCGCTCGGTTTATATCCCATTTAACCGCGACTTGTGACCCGATCTTTCGATTGTTGAGGAAGAAGAACCCTGGAATATGGAATGAAGAGTGTGATAAAGCTTTTGAGAAAATCAAGCAGTACTTGCTAAATCCACCTCTGCTTGTTCCTCCCGTACCAGAAAGGCCATTAATTTTATACCTAACAGTAACCGAAACAGCAATGGGATGTGTGCTTGGGCAACATGATGAAACCGGAAGGAAGGAAAGGGCCATTTATTACCTAAGCAAGAAGTTCACGGAATATGAGTCTAGGTATACTGTGATTGAGAAGCTGTGCTGCGCATTAGCGTGGGCTACCAAGAGATTGCGTCAGTATATGTTGTATCACACTACATGGTTAATTTCCAAGTTAGACCCATTAAGGTACATTTGTGAAAAGCCTTATCTATCTAGCCGAATTGCAAGATGGCAAGTTCTTTTGGCTGAGTATGACATAGTATATATGACAAGGAAAGCCGTGAAAGGGAGTGTTATTGCCGATCACCTGGCTGACCATGCTATGGAAGATTATGAGCCGTTAAACTTTGACTTTCCAGATGAAGATGTGTTTGCAATCGAGGAAGAGAAATCAGATTGGTGGGTTATGTACTTTGATGGTGCTGTAAATGTATGTGGTAACGGAGCGGGGGCAGTGATAATCTCTCCTGATAAGAAGCAGTATCCGGTTTCAGTTAAGCTGCAGTTCGGGTGTACCAACAACACGGCTGAGTATGAAGCTTGTATTCTTGGTTTAGAGGCTGCTTAGAGATGAACATAAAAAGATAGATGTGTATGGAGATCAATGCTGATTATTTGCCAAGTAAAAGGAGAATGGCAAACCAAAGAAGAGAAGTTAAGGCCTTACCAAGAATACCTGTCTCAGCTAGCTAAAGAATTTGAGGAAATAGAGTTCACCCATCTGGGAAGGGAAGGGAACCAGTTTGCAGATGCTTTGGCCACACTAGCATCTATGGCCAAGATAGACTTTGGGCACAAGGTACAGCCAGTACACATCAATATCAGAAATAACCCCGCTCATTGTTGCTCAGTCGAAAGAGAAGTGGATGGAAACCCGTGGTACTATGATATCAAGAATTTCATCCAAAACCAGGCATATCCCATGGGGGCATCCAAAATCGACAAAAAGACCTTGAGAAGATTGGCAATGGATTTTTATCTTGATGGGGAGATTTTGTATAAGAAATCATTTGACGGGACTTTGTTGAGATGTTTGGATGAATTTGAGGCAAAAAGCACAGTACGGGAAGTCCATGAAGGGATTTGCTCAACTCATGCTAGTGGACATGTGATGGCCAGGAAGATACAAAGAGCCGGGTACTTTGGATGACGTTAGAGAAGGATTGTATCGATTATGTCCGGAAATGTCATAAGTGCCAAGTATACAGTGACAAAATCAATGCTCCTCCGGCTCCTCTGTTTAATTTAACATCTCCATGGCCTTCGCGATGTGGGGAATTGATGTATTGGACCGGTAAACCCAAAAGCCAGCAATGGTCATAGGTTTATTCTCGTGGCTATCGACTACTTCACAAAATGGGTAGAAGCTGGGTCATTTGCTCATGTGACGCAAAAAGTGGTGAAGAAATTTATTGAGAGAGATTTGATATGTCGGTATGGTCCACCAGAAAAGATTATAACGGATAATGCCCAGAATTTCAACGGCAAGATGATAATAGAGCTCTGCACTAAATGGAAAATCAAGCATTCCAATTCTTCGCCATATAGACCAAAGATGAATGGTGCGGTAGAAGCTGCTAACAAGAATGTCAAAAAGATTATTCAGAAGATGGTAGTCACCTATAAGGATTGGCATGAGATGTTGCCATTTGCCCTTCATGCATATCGCACCGCAGTTCGAACCTCAACAGGAGCTACCCCGTACATGTTGGTATATGGAATGGAGGCGGTGATGCCTTTAGAAGTGGAAATCCCATCATTGAGAGTGTTGTTAGACTCTGAGTTGGAAGAGGTAGAATGGGCAAAGGTTAGATATGAACAGTTGAATCTGATCAGTGAAAAGAGGATAGCCGCGATCTGTCATCATCAACTCTACCAAAGAAGGATGGCTAAATCATATGACAAGAAGGTTCGACCTCGAGGATTCCACGAAGGAGATCTTGTACTAAAGAAAATATTACCTTTACCTGGAGAAGATCAGAGTAAATGGGCACCTAACTACGAGGGACCTTACGTGGTGAGGAAAGCATTCTCAGGAGGAGCTTTGTTACTGTCTAGAATGGATGGAGAAGATCTAGCTAGGCCTGTGAATTCCGACTCTGTAAAGAAATACTACGCTTGATGTATTTCATAATTTCCCAATAAAAAAATAAATATAAGTTTCGGCCATGAATTCTCTTTGTAAAGTTTCCTTTTATATATGTATTTAACATATGATCTCATAGCATTTTGAATCTTTTTTGGCATGACTAAATCAAATCTACTTGACATATAGTTGCACATCACACTAGGGGGCAAAAGGTGCACAACATGCACATAGGGGTTCATAGTAAACCCAATCCCAAAAGGGATATCATCATAAAAAGTTTCTAAAAAAATTTAAAAAAAAAAACAAAAAAAAAAGCATCTTTTATAAAATTTGCTAATTGCATCAAAGGTTTCAGTTTTCATGAACAAAACCAATTTTTTCCTTTGGCGCAAAACTCAATGGAGCAAGAAAGGGCCCCATGAGGAACCAAAGATCTCTTCACTAAAAGGACATGAAAGATATTTCGGTTCATGAGAAAAGCTTGAAACAAGAGCAAAGAGGTTTATGATGAAAGGGGGACCTATGTTTCCAAGATAGGTAACAAAAACATACATGCATATTAACCATAATATATTGCTTTCAACATTTGTCAGATCGGGATTTCATCACCATTTCTCAGGTAGTGCGTTTTCTAACCCTACCTCTTTTTCGAGTGCGCTGTTTGAGCCCTCACTTCTCGGGTAGTGCGTTTTCTAAACCCTACCTCTTTTCGAGTGGGCCTTTGAGCCCTCACCAACATTTTTCTGGATAGGTCACCCATTACAACGCGACCATTTTCTCCATATTTTTATTTGGGCAGGTCACCCATCACAATGAGACCATACTTTTCTGGGTAGGTCACCCATAAGAATGAGACCATTCTCCATTTTTTGTTTATCTGGGTAGGTCACCCATAAGAATGAGGCCATTCCTTCCCCTGGGTAGGTCATCCAAAGAATGAGACCACTCTTCCTTTTTCTGGGTAGGTCACCCATCACAATGAGACCATATTTTCTGGGTAGGTCACCCATCACAATGAGACCATATTTTCTGGGTAGGTCACCCATAAGAATGAGACCATTCTCCATTTTTTTACCTGGGTAGGTCACCTATAATAATGAGGCCATCCTTTCCCCTGGGTAGGTCACCCAAAGAATGAGACCATTCTTTCTCTTTTCCACTCGGGCAGGTCACCCATCATAATGAGACCACACACACATTTTTTGTATTGGTTATGAGTAAAGGGATCGCGGAGGGGATTCCGGTTTAAAGAGATCACTAGATAAGATCTCGGAGGGATTTCCATGTTGATCAAACTAAAATAAGAATTCAGAGGATCGCTGGATAAGGATCTCGAGATGACTAAGTTTCGATCATTGGTCTTTTGGGGCTAAGGAGGATTGTTATAAAGGACAAAGTTTCAGATCAATCAAGCTTCGACCAGATCAGTTTCGGGAGTTCCGTTTTGGGTTTATCTTTATAACACTTACTGCGCAAAACCCATGCTCCGTAAGTATTATAAAGAGGGGGCATCTGTTGTAACCCATTTTTGGGTCCCCCTGAAAAATAAAATAAATAGCCAAAAGAGGTTAGAAAAATAACCGGAAGCAGAAGCGCCCGGAAAGCAGTCAGAAAATTGGTCAAGGAATTTAAAAATACAAGGATTGAATTTTTGACAGTATATTCTTGAAGGATGAAAGCCCTATTGAGAAGGAAAATTTGAATTTTGGGGAGAAAAGCCCAAATTTGGATTTTTATGGGCTTAATTGGATTTTTATGGACTTAATTGGATTTTTATTTGAATTTATAGAAGATTTGATTCCAAGAAAAATTGATTTTTAAGTCAATTTGGGCTTTAATTTGGAGAAATTTAAGTTCTGGGGCCAAAATATATTTTTTAGGAATTTATTGGGTCAAATCAGGGGCTCAATTGCATAAATATTGAAGTTTAAGGGCCAATTAGGGTTTAATTAAGAAAATCGAAACCAGGGACCAAATTGCAAGAGGCGCGTAAATGGAGGGGCTGCAATTATTCGGTTCAGGGGCCTAATTGAAGAAATTGAAAGTTTATTAATCAATTAGGGCTAATTGCATAAATCAGAGGCCAAGGACCAAAGTGAAAAAGGCGGCCAACAAGAGGGGCGGGGACCGAATTTGGAGGACTGATTTGAAGTTTGACCCATTTAAATGAAACGGCGCGTTTTATCCAAAACGACGCCGTTTCATATATATATATATATAAAAAAAAAAAAAAAAGAGAAGACAGAACGGTGTCGTTTTGAACGACACTGTTCATCTTCCTCCTCCCCCCGCGGAAACAGAGAAAAATTTTTCAAAAACTTCCCGCCTCTCTCTCTCTCCTCGCCCCCACCACCACCACCGAAAGCAAGAATGGCCGACCAGTCGTTGCGTGATTGAAGGCGCACTAACGAAGGCACGTCGTTTCCTTATAAATAGAGAGAGGCCGAGAGAGAGAGAGAGGACCGAAGAGAGAGAAGAAAAAAAAAGAGAGGGACGAGACCGAAGAGAGAGATAGAACCAGCGAGATAGAGGGGAAGAGAAAAGAATAAAACGAAAAAACAAAAAGAAAAGAAAACAGAAAACAAAGAGAAAGGAAGGAAAGGAAGAGGGGAAGAGGAAGGAAATCTGTTCTCTCCGCCGCAGCAACACCACAGCGCCGCCGTCCTCGAGGCCACGACACCGCAGCTCCACCAACGGTCGCCTCCACGCCAGGTGCACATCCCCCCCCTTTGCATTTTTTTCTTTTGTTTTCGCCTGGCCTCCTGCATGTTGCATGCAGGAGGCGGGGGGGGAGAAAAATAATTCTCCCCCCCCGCTGGGTTTTAAGGCACTGGGCCAGCCCGATGCTGGCCCAGCCTTGTAAGTCTGGGCCGGTCTTGGCCCAGACTGTAGAAGTTTTTGGGCCGAGACCGGCCCACGTTAGTCACGGGCCGAGACCGGCCCGATATCATTGCGGGCCGAGACCGGCCCGCCCCCTTTATTAATTTTTTTTTGGGCTGAGCCTGGCCCATTTATTTGGGCCGGCCCAGCCCTATAATATATTATATATTATTATTATTATATATATATATATATATGTGTGTATATATGTTATATATATACAAAATATATTTATAAAAAAAAAATAATATTAAAAAAAAAATTCTTTAAAAATATTGATTTTTCTGCATATTTTTGTCAAAGTGGTTTAATGTTGGTTTGTATTTTTATACTGTAAAGATACAAAATCAGTGTTATAAATACCCGGTTTTCGTCAAAACATCAAAGATTTTCAGAATAAAAAATGTTTTTGCTTTCAAAAAAAATTCTAAAAAGTCCCTAAAAATATTATTGATTTTTCTGCATATTTTTAGTAAAGAGGATTAATATTGGGTTGTATTTTTATACCGTAAGGATACAAGCTCAGTATTAAAACACCCGATTTTCGTCAAAGCATAAAAAAATAATATTTTCCAAAAATTGTTTTTGTTTTAAAATACGGCCTAGTATCTCCCATATATATATATATATATATATTATAACATCATATTTTCATACAACAAAGAAAATTTTCAAAACAATATATGTATTAACATGCATTTTGGCTTTAATAACCAGTTTATTCAAGCCATGAGAACTAGGCCAATATTTCAAAAAATTTAAAAAATCTTTTTGTTTTATTTTAGTATTTGGGATTACGAATTTATACGTAAAACGTATTCCTAAGTATTATTAATAAAATTTTGGTATGAACGTTAGAACGGTTAGGATTTTTACCCGATAAGATAAAAACCTCCTTACTGAGGGGGATTTTTCTTGAACCATAGACAGACCAACAACTAGGAAAACACAATAACACTTTAGTTTTTGTTTTTTTTTATCAAACAATAAAACAATGCAGCTTACCTTAGGTAGGGCGTATTTGGGGTGCTAATACCTTCTCTTTACGCAACCAGTCTCCGTACCCGATCTCTGAGACCAGTTAGGGTTCCTAGTGGCCAAAATACTAGGTGGCGACTCCAAAGAACCATATAATAAAAAATAATTCGCCAGTCGAACCCGTAATATTGAAATATAGATATTATTTTTTGAGGTGCGACA
>CAXHTJ010000416.1:0-19591 GCA_964019445.1 Populus tremula | reverse complement strand
ACTGATGGAAGGATGCAAGCCGATTAAGCAGAAGTTAAGGAGAACTCATCCGGAGGTTTTAATCAAAGTAAAAGCGGAAATTGAAAAACAATGGGACGCTGGTTTTTTGGAAGTAGTGAAGTATCCGCAATGGGTGTCAAACATAGTGGTGGTACCCAAAAAGGAAGGTAAAATCAGAGTTTGCGTGGACTTTAGGGACTTAAACCGGGCTAGCCCTAAAGATAATTTCCCTTTACCACACATAGATATGTTAGTTGATAATGCAGCACGTAGTTCCACATATTCCTTCATGGATGGGTTTTCAGGCTACAATCAGATAAGAATGGCGCCAGAGGATAGGGAGAAGACAACCTTTATAACACCATGGGGAACCTTTTGCTACAAAGTCATGCCATTCGGTTTAAAGAATGCCGGGGGCCACTTACCAAAGAGCTATGGTGACTTTGTTTCACGACATGATGCACAAAGAGATTGAAGTATACGTGGATGACATGGTTGCTAAATCTAAAGAGGGAGAGAATCATGTCCAAGTATTGAAGAAATTATTTGAAAGATTAAGGAAATATAAGTTGAGGCTTAACCCAGCGAAGTGTTCATTCGGGGTAAAATCCGGTAAGCTGTTGGGATTTGTTGTGAGTGACAAAGGGATAGAAGTGGACCCTGAAAAAGTAAAAGCTATTCAATCTATGCCACCCCCCAAGACTGAGAAGGAGGTGAGAGGTTTCTTAGGAAGGTTGAATTACATCGCTCGGTTTATATCCCATTTAACCGCGACTTGTGACCCGATCTTTCGTTTGTTAAGGAAGAAGAACCCTGGAATATGGAATGAAGAGTGTGATAAAGCTTTTGAGAAAATCAAGCAGTACTTGCTAAATCCACCTCTGCTTGTTCCTCCCGTACCAGAAAGGCCATTGATTTTATACCTAACAGTAACCGAAACAGCAATGGGATGTGTGCTTGGGCAACATGATGAAACCAGAAGAAAGGAAAGGGCCATTTATTACCTAAGCAAGAAGTTCACGGAATATGTTGTATCACACTACATGGTTAATTTCCAAGTTAGACCCATTAAGGTATATTTGTGAGAAACCTTATCTATCTAGCCGAATTGCAAGATGGCAAGTTCTTTTGGCTGAGTATGACATAGTGTATATGACAAGGAAAGCCGTGAAAGGGAGTGTTATTGCCGATCACCTGGCTGACCATGCTATGGAAGATTATGAGCCGTTAAACTTTGACTTTCCAGATGAAGATGTGTTTGCAATTGAGGAAGAGAAATCAGATTGGTGGGTTATGTACTTTGATGGTGCTGTAAATGTATGTGGTAACGGAGCGGGGGCAGTGATAATCTCTCCTGATAAGAAGCAGTATCCGGTTTCAGTTAAGCTGCAGTTCGGGTGCACCAACAACACGGCTGAGTATGAAGCTTGCATTCTTGGTTTAGAGGCTGCATTAGAGATGAACATCAAAAAGATAGATGTGTATGGAGACTCAATGTTGATCATTTGCCAAGTAAAAGGAGAATGGCAAACCAAAGAAGAGAAGTTAAGGCCTTACCAAGAATACCTGTCTCAGCTAGCTAAAGAATTTGAGGAAATAGAGTTCACCCATCTGGGAAGGGAAGGGAACCAGTTTGCAGATGCTTTGGCCACACTAGCATCTATGGCCAAGATAGACTTTGGGCACAAGGTACAGCCAGTACACATCAATATCAGAAATAACCCCGCTCATTGTTGCTCAGTCGAAAGAGAAGTGGATGGAAACCCATGGTACTATGATATCAAGAATTTCATCCAAAACCAGGCATATCCCATGGGGGCATCCAAAATCGACAAGAAGACCTTGAGAAGATTGGCAATGGATTTTTATCTTGATGGGGAGATTTTGTATAAGAAATCATCTGACGGGACTTTGTTGAGATGTTTGGATGAATTTGAGGCAAAAAGCACAGTACGGGAAGTCCATGAAGGGATTTGCTCAACTCATGCTAGTGGACACATGATGGCCAGGAAGATACAAAGAGCCGGGTACTTTTGGATGACATTAGAGAAGGATTGTATCGATTATGTCCGGAAATGTCATAAGTGCCAAGTATACAGTGACAAAATCAATGCTCCTCCGGCTCCTCTGTTTAATTTAACATCTCCATGGCCTTTCGCGATGTGGGGAATTGATGTAATTGGACCGGTAAACCCAAAAGCCAGCAATGGTCATAGGTTTATTCTCGTGGCTATCGACTACTTCACAAAATGGGTAGAAGCTGGGTCATTTGCTCATGTGACGCAAAAAGTGGTGAAGAAATTTATTGAGAGAGATTTGATATGTCGGTATGGTCCACCAGAAAAGATTATAACTGATAATGCCCAAATTTCAACGGCAAGATGATAATAGAGCTCTGCACTAAATGGAAAATCAAGCATTCCAATTCTTCGCCATATAGACCAAAGATGAAGGTGCGGTAGAAGCTGCTAACAAGAATGTCAAAAAGATTATTCAGAAGATGGTAGTCACCTATAAGGATTGGCATGAGATGTTGCCGTTTGCCCTTCATGCATATCGCACGCAGTCGAACCTCAACAGGAGCCACCCCGTACATGTTGGTATATGGAATGGAGGCGGTGATGCCTTTAGAAGTGGAAATCCCATCATTGAGAGTGTTGTTAGACTCTGAGCTGGAAGAGGTAGAATGGGCAAAGGTTAGATATGAACAGTTGAATCTGATCAGTGAAAAGAGGATAGCCGCGATCTGTCATCATCAACTCTACCAAAGAAGGATGGCTAAATCCTATGACAAGAAGGTTCGACCTCGAGGATTCCACGAAGGAGATCTTGTACTAAAGAAAATATTACCTTTACCTGGAGAAGATCAGAGTAAATGGGCACCTAACTACGAGGGGCCGTACGTGGTGAGGAAAGCATTCTCAGGAGGAGCTTTGTTACTGTCTAGAATGGATGGAGAAGATCTAGCTAGGCCTGTGAATTCCGACTCTGTAAAGAAATACTACGCTTGATGTATTTCGTAATTTCCCGTTCAATAAAATAAATTTCGGCCATGAATTCTCTTTGTAAAGAGTCCTTTTATTATATATATATATATAACATATGATCTCATAACATTTGAAATCTTTCGTTTAAAAGAACTTTTTTGCATGACTAAGAAGATGACTCCATCAATTGGTGAACCAAATCAAATCTACTTGACATATAGTTGCACATCACACTAGGGGGCAAAAGGTGCACGATATGCACATAAGGGTCCAAGTAAACCCAAGCCCAAAAGGGATATCATAATAAAAACTTCTAAAAAAGGCATCTTTTATAAAATCTGCTAATTGTATTAAAAGTTTTAGTTTTCATGAACAAAACCAATTTTTTCCTTTGGCGCAAAACTCAATGGAGCAAGAAAGGGCCCCATAAGGAACCAAAGATCTCTTCACTAAAAGGACATGAAGGATATTTCGGTTCATGAGAAAAGCTTGAAACAAGAGCAAAGAGGTTTACGACGAAAGGGGGACCTATGTTTCCAAGATAGGTAACAAAAACATACATGCATATTAACCATAATATATTGCTTTCAACATTTGTCAGATCGGGATTTCATCACCATTTCTCAGGAAGTGCGTTTTCTAACCCTACCTCTTTTCGAGTGCGCTGTTTGAGCCCTCACTTTTTGGGTAGTGCGTTTTCTAACCCTACCTCTTTTCGAGTGCGCTGTTTGACCCTCACTTCTGGGTAGTGCGTTTTCTAAACCCTACCTCTTTTCGAGTGCGCCTTTGAGCCCTCACATATTTCTGGGTAGGTCACCCATAAGAATGAGACCATTCTCCATTTTTTTATCTGGGTAGGTCACCCATAAGAATGAGGCCATTCCTTCCCCTGGGTAGGTCACCCAAAGAATGAGACCACTCTTCCTTTTTCTGGGCAGGTCACCCATCACAATGAGACCATATTTTCTGGGTAGGTCACCCATAAGAATGAGACCATTCTCCATTTTTTTATCTGGGTAGGTCACCCATAAGAATGAGGCCATTCTTTCCCCTGGGTAGGTCACCCAAAGAATGAGACCACTCTTTCTTTTTTCCACTCGGGCAGGTCACCCATCATGATGAGACCACACACACATTTTTTGTATTGGTTATGAGTAAAGGAATCGCCGGATGGGATTCCAGGTTAAAGAAGATCACTAGATAGGATCTCGGATGGATTTCCATGTTGATCAAACTAAAATAAGAATTCAAGGATCGCTGGATAAGGATCTCGAGATGACTAAGTTTCGATCATGGTTTTTTGGGGCTAAGGAGGATTGTTATAAAAGACAAAGTTTCAGATCAATCAAGCTTCGACCAGATCAGTTTCGGGAGTTCCGTTTTGGGTTTATCTTTATAACACTTACTGCGCAAAATCCATGCTCCGTAAGTATTATAAAGAGGGGGCATCTGTTGTAACCCATTTTTGGGTCCCCCTAAAAATAAAATAAATAGCCAAAAGAGGTTAGAAAAATAACCGGAGGCAGAAGCGCCCGGAAAACAGTCAGAAAATTGGTCAAGGATTTAAAAATACAAGGATTGAATTTTTGACAGTATATTCTTGAAGGATGAAAGCCCTATTGAGAAGAAAAATTGGAATTTTAGGGAGAAAAGCCCAAATTTGGATTTTTATGGGCTTAATTGGTTTTTATGGACTTAATTGGATTTTTATGGACTTAATCGGATTTTTATTTGAATTTATAGAAGATTTGATTGCAAGAAAAATTAATTTTTAAGTCAATTTGGGCTTTAATTTGGAGAAATTTAAGTTCTGGGGCCAAAATATATTTTTAGGAATTTATTGGGTCAAATCAGGGGCTCAATTGCATAAAAATTGAAGTTTAAGGGCCAATTAGGGACTTAATTGTGAAAATCCGAAACCAGGGACCAAATTGGAAGAGGCGCGTAAATGGAGGGGCTGCTAATTTTTCGTTTCAGGGGCCTAATTGAAGAAATTGAAAGTTTATTAATCAATTGAGGGCTAAATTGCATAAATCAGATGCCAAGGACCAAAATGAAAAAGGCGGCCAACAAGAGGGGCAGGGACCGATTTGGAGGACTGTTTGACCCGTTTAAATGAAACGGCGCGTTTTATCCAAAACGACGCCGTTTCATATATATATATAAAAAAAAAAAAAAAAAAAAAAAAAGAAGACAGAACGGTGTCGTTTTGAACGACACTGTTCGTCTTCTTCCTTTCCCCCCGCGGAAACAGAGACGAAACCATTTTTTCTTTTTTTCAAAACTTCCCGCCTCTCTCTCTCTCCTCGCCCCCACCACCACCACCGAAAGCAAGAGTGGCCGACCAGCCGTTGCGTGATTGAAGGCGCACTAACCGTTTCCTTTTTGCTTATAAATAGAGAGAGGCCGAGAGGAGAGAGAGAAGAAAAGAGAGAGAGAGACCCGAAGGGAGGAGAGAGAGAGAGAAAACCGCCTGACCCGCCGTCCGTAAGCCAAGCTGCCACCGTCTCCGCAGCAGCACCGCCAGCAAGCCGTCGTCTCCGCCGTGCCAGGTACGCGTCCCTCCCCCTGCACATTTTTTTTTTCTTCTCTTTTGTTTCTTAAATTTTGTCTCCTGCATGCAGAGGCGTTCTGCATGCAGGGGACGGGGGGGGAAATAATCCCCCCGCTGCGTTTTTTTATTTCCTCTGGGCCAGACTTTGTCTGGCCCAGAACTATGTGGACCGGGCCAGAGAGATCTGGCCCGTCCGGCGGTCTGGGCCGGGTCCGGCCCAGACCGAGGTTAATTATTTGGGCCGAGTTCGGCCCAGTACCTGTTGGGCCGAGTTCGGCCCAGTACCTGTTGGGCGAGTTCGGCCCAGTACCGGCCGAGTTCGGCCCAGTACCTTTGGGCCGAGTTCGGCCCAGTACCTTTGGGCCGAGTTCGGCCCAGTACCTTTTGGGCCGAGTTCGGCCCAGTACCTGTTGGGCCGAGTTCGGCCCAGTACCTGTTGGGCCGAGATCGGCCCAACGACTGTTGGGCTGGGTCCGGCCCAGTTTAGTTTGGGCCGGCCCAGCCCTTTTAATATATAAATATATTATATTATATATATATAAAAAATGTATTTATGTATAAAAAAAAACATAAAAAAAAAATCTAAAAAAAATATTGTTGATTTTTCTGCATATTTTTGTCAAAAATGTTTTACTTCTGGTTTGTATTTTTATTTTGTAAAGATACAAAACCAGTATTAAAATACCCGGTTTTCGTCAAAACATCAAAGATTTTCAGAATAAAAAATGTTTTTGCTTTCAAAAAACTTTCTAAAAATTTCCTAAAACTGTTGTTGATTTTTCTGCATATTTTTATCAAAATAGATTAATATTGGGTTGTATTTTTATACCGTAAGGATACAAGCTCAGTATTTTAAAATACCCGATTTTCGTCAAAGCATAACAAAAAAATAATATTTTTCAAAAATTGTTTTTTTGTTTTAAAATACGGCCTAGTCTCTCCAATATATATACATAAATATTATAACATCATATTTTCATACAACAAATTTTTTTTTTTTTTCAAAAAAAAAACAATATATGTATTAACATGCATTTTGGCTTTAATAACCAATTTATTCAAGCCATGAGAACTAGGCCAATATTTCAAAAATTCTAAAAAATTCTTTTTTTTTTCTTTTAATATTTGGGATTACGAATTTATACGTAAAACGTATTCCTAAATATTATTAGTAAAATTTTGGTATGGACGTTAGAACGGTTAGGATTTTTACCCGATAAGATAAAGACCTCCTTACTGAGGGGGATTTTTCTTGAACCATAGACAGACAAACAACTAGGAAAACACAATAACACTTTAGTTTTTTTTTTTTAGACATTTAAAACAATACAGCTTACCTTAGGTAAGGCGTATTTGGGGTGCTAATACCTTCCCTTTACGCAACCAGTCTCCGTACCCGATCTCTGAGACCAGTTAGGTTCCTAGTGACCAAAATACTAGGTGGCGACTCCAAAGAACCAAATAAAAATAAAAATAAACAAATTTTCGCCAGTCGAACCCGCAATGGATGTGTATTTGAATATTTTTTTTGGGGGGGGGGGTGCGACAATTAGTAATTGAATACATAGGATTAAATTTAATTATTTTATCTCAATTTTACTCTATTATTGCATGATATGTGTTTAATTATTTCCATTAATTTTAATTGTTATTTGTATAGATGTTAGGTTATATATAAGATCTTTTAATAATTGAATTTAATTATGTAATTATTCTTATAAAATTGTGTAGATGCATAGAATGAAATCAATAGCTCGTCGCTCATATATGGACACAACTAGTTCTTCTAGCAGTGAGGATGACATGTCCTTAGGTGCTGATCAAGAAGAGGCACTTGTGCTGACTCGCAATGCTGTCTCTTCCAGCACAGTTTCACAATGCAGAGGCAATGTGCCTTCACAGCGGAATCAATTCACCTGCAAGTATGAGGTACATTGGAAGGACGACCTTTCAATGTAAGTTTGTTTTAGTTTTAGTTTTTTTTTTTAATTGTAACAAAATTTATGAACAACTAATCAATATTTCATTAATTTAATTTATTTTCAGGTTCACAAACATTGAGCCCGCTTGAGTAATATCATCAACATTTAAATCATCGATGCAGATTCCATTATTTCAATGGAGTCAGGTTTCCAGACATCCTGAGTGGAGACCTTATATTGATGCACGGTTTCAAAGATTTCAGGTTGGTATTAATTTCTAATTTCTAGCTTATTTTTAATAAATTATTATTATAATTGTAAATAAATTATTATTTTTATTTTAAATAAATTATTTATACACAACACAAATTCGAGTGGGACAGTGTGCTTGACAATGTTGCAAAAAGGGGTGTGGGAAAATCACACGACAACTACGTAACATCGAAAACAATACAGTATTTTTTTTAAAAAATTATGTTTTAAAATCTAATTTGTCACTATGGAAGTAGGTTGCATGATTTTTGGTATAAATCACAAAAAAAACCAAAAAATATGCGAGAGATAACAATTTACAAGGCTGGAATAACGTGGTGGTTTGGAGGGATTTCAAACCGCCATACATCCCGGGGGACATGCAAATTAATGGTTCGGTGGCCACGCACATCGGCTGCTCCGTTCTGTTTGTTGCACATGCGAAACGGATGGTAAGATTAATTTAAATGAAATATATCATTAATTATTTGTTGTTACTTAATTTTTTTTCTTACAGGCTATGTCTCTTGGACGTGAGCTAAGCCGAATGGAGCTGTTTGTAGAGATGCACGTGCGGAGTGAAGATCGCCAAAAGGGGGTACAACAGTTCGTTGACAACCATGCTCAACACTTCATGGAATGTTCATTCAACAATTTTATTTCATAAGTTATTATTTTCTTGAATTGAATATGATGATTTCTTTTTTAATTTTCAGGAGACTTATAATAGCCGTTGAGGGAGAGATATGGGGACGATCCTTCGACCCATCCAGATTTCGATTTGGATTTGTGGATGGTGGTAGGATCATCTGGTGGACCCAATAAAAATCAGGTGTATAGGCACTCCAACACTATGACCAAGAACTTGTAGGCGGCCCATAGTGTCTCAATTGTTGGGAGCTCCCATTCAGTATCGGGCACCCAATCTAAAGAGTTCGTGGCCCTACAGCAACACACGGCTCATCTCACCGAAAAATACAAGGAACTCTAGGCGAATTATGAACAACTCCGCCAAATGGTCATGAACATTACATCACAGATGGGTGACCTATGGGCACCTTTTTTTTGGTCGTTTAGTCCCGGGAACAACCAGCCTCCTCCTCCTCCTTCAGCTCCGCCATTATTCGAGTTTAATTTTGTTTTTGGAAACACATTAAATTTGTAATGAATATTTGGATGAATATTATTTAACTTTATTTTATATTTTTGATGTTTAATACAATTTTATTTGCATAATTGGTTTTTTTACTATTAATTTATATTATTTTATACTATTTATTATAAATAAGTTTTTTTAAAACACCACCGATGGATTTCCAGACAGAAGTTTTTCGTTAGTATTTTACAGAGAGTTGAAAAATATTTACTGGAAATGCCACAATCATCGACGTCTCTACATATGGAAACAGTCTGTCGGTATTTTATAGAATGTTGAAAAATATTTACTGGAAATGCCATAATGACCAATGTCTTTACAGACGGAAACAGTTCTTCAGTATTTTACCAAGAGTTGAAAAATATTTGCTGGAAATGCCACAATCACCGACTCTTATACAGATAGATACGGTCCGTCAGTATTTTACTGAGAGTTGAAAAATATTTATTGCATATGCCACGATCACCGACATAATATTGCTAGCGGGAATTTATTTTTTTTTGCATGCATTATCTGTCTATGAAACCATTGGAATTTTTTTTACCGACAGAATTAGCGACAAAATGTGGAATTACCAACGAACGCTATGTCGACGAACTATTTCCATCGGGGATTTAGTCGGTAAAAAATTTACCGATGAATTGGCAATCTTACACTGATAGAACTATTAAATGTTGTAGTGTTAAAAGATCAATACATAAAACCCAATCTTTAACATATATTAATTATAAAAATATGTGATTACTTATGATATTTGGAATCTGCGAGGCATGTTGCTCCTAGTGCATGTATCCAGGTGGAAGAACCTACTCGAAAACTGGAGTAATGACCTTGAATATGATACTCATGTACCAAATCAAATATTCCTCATCTATAATCATAGGATGCATCTCTATAAATATCTCATTCCTCTATGCATCCCAATGTGATACATAAGCTCCATAGCGGCTTAACCAATCATAATCAATATTTTTACCTCGAAGATGTAAGGCATGCAAAGCATCACACGCATCAATATCAACTGGAATGTGTTGTTTGTAGCTGAACTATCACAAAAAATAGCTTGACCATCTCAAAAAATATTAGCGGGACCACTAATGTCCATATGTCCATCCAGTTAGTGCAAATAGCCAAAGCAACTACTAATCTTTAAGTTTTATGTAAGGCATCCACATGGCCTGTAGAATATAAGTTTTTTAAATATTAAACAATAATAATTAAGTGAAGTTAAGTTTTTTATTTAACAAATGGTTTAAAAAAATACCTGGATAAAATATTGTCTATCTAGCTCGCTCCGATAAAATGCCAAAAATGTGTTGGATTATTTGCAAATACTCTACCAACACACCAGATAGCATTACAAATAAGTCAATTTAATTGTATTTTTTAAAAGTTATAGTTAGACAATATAAATACATATAATTGCAAAATTACTTTGCAATACTTGTATCCTAGTGGAAGTTTATGTGTAACCCTTATAGTCTGGACAATCATGGACGATAATCTAGGTATCTAGGGCCGACTCATATGAAGAAGCTCACTGAACCATAATTGTTATTAAATAAAAATGGGTTGTTTTTTTCGTGTTAACTTTAAGATGTATGATACCCCATTTCAATTTAGAATGAGTGAGTGTTGATTAGTACTTAAAAGTGCATTCTCATTAAGGCTTTATATCATCATATTACACCTAAAGTATCATTAAATTCCCTAATTAAAACATGTTTTATAATAACAAGTCTGATAATATAAGATATTTTTAATTTATGGTAAATGCTTATTTTGAATAGAGGTATATCTCACAATTCAAAGGATTGATTGATGTGATTAACTATTGAAAATGTTGTCACGGATCATTTGTCAAGATTGACAATAGATCCCACATCTAACATCACACCAATTGATGATTACTTTCCTGATGAATCTTCACTTTTTGTTGCTTCAATACCTTGGTCTCCTAATATTGATAATTTTGTTGCTTCTGGATTTTTGCTAACTCATTAGAATACCCAAGACAAGAAATTTGTTGAGCAAAGTGAAAATTTTTTATTGGGATGACCCTGATCTATTCAAATATTGTCCTAATCACATATTTCAAAGAAGCATTTCTGATAATGAGGTAAGTAGTGTCATTAAATTTTGTGATTCTGAGGTATATGAGGATCATTTCTCGTCAAAAAATACGACTGCAAAAATCTTACAATGTGGATTTTATTGGCCCACCATGTTCAAAGACACACATGCATTCTGCAAAACCTGTGAAAATTGTCAAAAGATAGGATTTATTTCAAAACACAGAGATTTTTTAGATAATTTTCTATTGACTCTTAAGATGCATCATAGTGGAGGTATGCATTGTGCAATTCATGATTTATGGCCCCATTTTCATAAAGAAATGCTCAACATAGTCTTGAGAATCTGACTAAAAAAGACCTTGTTTGCCAGTTCTTAAGAAAATTGGATGTGAAGCTTATTCCCGACCCATAAAGGGTGTTTAAGCCGTTCTTGGACGTAAAACCAAGGGAAGATGTCAGCCACAATCACAACTACATGTACATACACATGCTTTTCCAACGAAAAAAAAAGGAAGAGAGAGAGAGAGAGAGTCCAGCTAGCCTACATAAAGGTGGTATGATTGCATTTTTAATTTCACATCTATAAATCTTCTTTTCCTTCCTTTTATTTCTACTTAACCCATACAGCCACAAAAAACAAATGAGTGTAATAAATGGAGGTATCCTCGGCTCTTACAATAAAAAAAATATTTGTGTTTTTGGTAGATCCAGTCTTGGGAAAGAAAAGGAGTTTTTAGAATTAGTAAATCATCTTGGTCAGGTACTAGCTGAGAGAAATATTCATTTAGTGTATGGGGGAGGCAGCCTTGGGTTAATGGGGAGTGTATCAACAACTGCATTTTTAGGAGGTAGTCAAGTTTCGGGGGTCGTCCCCAAAGCTTTAGCCAAAAGGGACATTATTGGAAAAACAATTGGAGAGGAACTACAGGTCTCCACAATGTTTGAACGACTGACTGTAATGTTTAACCATGTAGACGCCTTCATTGCCTTACCAGATGATCTGAGCATATTAGAAGAGATCTTTCATATTTTCTCTTGGATCCAACTGCACATTCACCATAAACTTATAGGTTTGCTAAATGTTAATGGTTTTTATGATAATTTGTTGTCTTTTCTTGATCAAGCTATGGAATAGAAATGTCTAACATCTTCAGCACGACAAATCATAATCTCTGTTGCTACTGCTGAACAATTGATTGATCAACTACAATCTTTCATCCCTGTAATTGATCCCTTCATGAGTCGTATAAATTGGTCAACTATGGAAAGCCGTATAAAGCTTAGATTGGATTTGAGCCTTCGTTTATGAAACCTTGTGTCTTTTGGTTTTATTAATATCATATTTTTGTTTTGTTATTTCTTATATTTGTTTAAGTGTGTTTCAGGTTTGTTAGTGTTCGCTGTTTCAGGTGATGTTTTTTATATATTGTATCTTTCTACCTTAAGACATTGAGGACAATGTCTCGTTTTGATTGGGGGGAGAGGGTAGTAGTTGATATTAAAAAAAATTAACTAATTGTGTTTTCTATTATTAAAACCATTTGCAAAACTGTTATTACTAGGATGACAAAGTAAAGAAGGAATTTTAGTGACTCTTGAGATGCATCTTAGTAAACATTCTTAACAAGGTCTATCAGAATACTTCTTGAAATATTTAGGTTTACAAACTCTCGTATTATTATCAATTGATTCTGCTCATATACCTAGTTAACAAGTATTCATAAACTTTAATTTTCACACACACACTTTAACATATAATTGTGGGTTGCATATTGGATTATTACATTATTTATGTTCTATTTTCAAAGGTAACAACTAAAGAAAAGGGATAATATATAATTTGCAAAAAAAAAAAACAAATAACAAATAATAATAATAATAAAATAAAAACAAATTAAATAAATAAAAAAGTAGATAAGTTTGATTTCGTAGCCTCCTTGACTTAAGCAATTAAGCTCGAAGGGGTGTTTTAACACCCAGTACCCTAAAGTTAACTAACTTGGGAGCTATTGGCCCAGTGCTTGTTACATGGACTGAGGAGAAAGCTTAAGGGAATCAAAATTTCACTATCTATATCTTAGTATCTGTAACCCGAGTTACTAAGCTCGAAGGGGTATCTCAACACCTAATTCCCTAAGATCAACTAGTCCAGGAGTCATCAACCTAAAGCTTGTTACATGGGTTAAGGATGCGTTGTGTTTCAAGTTATCAAAATAATAATAATAATTGTCCCAACCCAAGGAAGTTAACCTTAAACATTAGAACAAAATTTTGTTATCTTCCAAGAAAAGCCCCATATTTATGTTTTGATATATTGAGCACAAAAGGAAGGTTTATTAATATCTTGTTTTGGAAGTATGAAGTAAATATATAAATTTAATGAGAGCTTGTTTATTTGGATAGATTAATGGAAGTTGAATGATGATTGCCTTGCGTTGTGGAACTTGCAAATTGTTTTTCTATTTTAACGCTTTGATTACTAGGGACTAGTAATAAGTTGGCTGAGTGGTGTGATTAGTACTTAAAAGTGTATTCTCATTAAGGCTTTATATCATCATATTGCACCTAAAGTATCATTAAATTCCCTAACTAAAGCATGTTTTATAATAACAAGTCTGATAATATAAGATATCTTTAATTTATGGTAAATGCTTATTTTAAATGCAGGTATATCTCACAATTCAAATGATTGATTGATGTGATTAACTATTGAAAATGAAAAGATAAAAAGAGGACTAAGCTTAGAAAGAGATGTTGGTTCAATTCAAACTGGAACACCATTCGGTCATTGGGTTATAACTGGAGTTGTAGACCTTGGATTTAGGTCTGGTTTATCGTGATGGAAAGCTAGCAACAAAAGAGATGTTTGAATTTGTCTTGCAGCCCAAACACTAATCAGTGTCCAGCTCATATCTCGAGTTCTAGAAGTAAAAATGAGCTTTGGTTTTGTTTTTTTTGCCAACAAAGTCAATAACTAGCCAATAATGTCAATAACCAGCCACCATGTCAATGGTTGGCCACCAACTAAATAGTCAGTCAACCAATCAATAGTTTTGAATTTTAGCCTATAAAAGGAGGCATTTGCCATTCATTTAGGCATCTTGATTTTCAGATCAAGATCATATTCTTGCTTTCTTTCTTTGTATTTTTGTAATGTTTAAGTTTTTCTTTCATTAATCTCTTGTTTATGCTTTTCATCATAACTATGTTCTTATCTAGTTTATTTATGTTCTTCTTCTTCATTATGTTTAGCTAAGTTTATTATGTTAAGGTGAAAAGGTTTCTTTAATGGTGTTAGAATATGTATATTATAAACTTAACATGGACTTCAATGTTTATATCAAAGAAAGTTTTATATTAACATGTCTTATCTTTTTATCTTACTAATTATTAATACCTTACTTGTTAAATGATTAATCTAGATTTGTATTGTATAACATTTGGTACAATAAATGCTTGATCCTTCATAGTCTTCGATCGACATCGTTGTATGAGAGGAACTTCATTTGTTGTTAACATAAGTTAACATCATGAATACCTGGCAATATTTAAAAGTATTGGTGTTACTTAATTAAGATAATTAGTATGATCATGTAAATACTTTATAATGAGCCATTAATGATAAATCATCCAATTGAAACCTCCTTTGTGTGTGGTTTCTAATTGAGTAATAAAAAGAGTTTATATTATATTTACTTCTAATACCATTAGTGGATCCTCTAACCTTGACAACTGTTTTTATCATTGTTTAATCCTCATATTAATCTCACATCTCAAATATTTCTTTAACTCTTTGTTAAATTATATTTATTATTTATAATTTATATAGTTCACCTCCCTATGGTTCGACCCCGGTCTTACCGGGTTATTTATTACTTCGACACTCCTGCACTTGGGATAAGACATCAACTCTTTGATCGTGTCAAGTGCCATAAAAAAATGTCATTGCTCACATAACGAAATTTGATTACAAATGTTAGTAAATGTCATTGCTCGTCCATAAAAAAATATCCAAGTAAAACTGCCACATCTTGTAGTGCGTATTCTCCCCATGCCTAAGATGAAATGTGTGTCTCACATCTCCATTACTCACTCAATACATGAATCAAACCATAAACCCTAAATCCACCATAAACCATAATTGATGGTATTTATAACTAATTTATCATTAATTCAATAAGCCTTAAATTTATTATAAACCCTAAATTCAACCTAAAAATTATTTCATTTCAACTAAACCAAACACAAATTCATAGTAATGGTCTACCCATAATGGTGTTAATGGCATTATTGATTTGATGTAGAAAAGATCTACCCATAGTGGTGTTATAGGCCAAGGGTATGTCGATAACTATGAAGATTTGTTGGAGAGAGACACACTTAAGGGAGTACTGATAATGACTGGGATTTCCAAGATGCTCTTAATTGGTATGCTTGAGCCTTTTATTCTAATGAGATGATTTTTTTCTAGGGTCAGTCTTGAGCAGAGATATCCCTATCTGTGCCATTACTTCATGGGAGAGGATGTTAATTTCACTCCTATCATTTATCAACATTTGATGTATAAAGGTGCCCCTTAAGATGAAGTTGACTTCAAGTAATGCTTGCATGGATTGACCAAGCACTTCCTTTCTTTGCTCAGGGTGAGAATCCCTTTTTAAAATTTATCAAAGATAACCCTTAGCTATCAATCTTTCAATATCCTTCTTGAAGATGTAACAATTTTCTACGTCATGTCCTTTATCCTTATTCAAAAGACAATACTTCTTAGAACTATGAGTATTGGGTGGTGATTTTTTGGGTTAAGGGTATTGACCAAAATCTTTTTCCTAGATGGTCATTAGGACTTAAAAAAATAGTAGCATTTAAAGGAGTGATATGCATTTCAGGGTAGCTCACGCGTTCCCTAATTGTCTTCTTTTGGCTTTTCCTATAGTTGTTGTTCCTTCTAGGAAAGTGATCCCAATTGGGATACCTCCTAGTCAAATTTTATCTACCTGAATATGGTTCTCCATGGCTTGCTTCACTTTTAGCAAGCTTCTATTTGGTAGGGCATACAATTCCTTCTATAAAGATTTTCCCATTACTCCACTTATAAGGGCTTCAAAGACCATCTACTCTATTAATTCCTCAACTTTAAGCATTTCTGAATTAAACCTTTTCAGGTATGCTTGTGTGGATTCATCATCTACCTGAGTGAAGACGAGTATACAATACTCGTCTTGATAAAAGAGAGTCTCTAATCTAATAGGGGGTGTAGACATCTTCCTGCATATACTTATTTTCTGATTACTTTCTACTTCTATGCTTATAGGGTTCTAGAGAGCTTGAGGTTTTTGGCATGTAGTGGTAGGATTTATAGATGGTCTCCTTCCTGTATTGGCCAAATAGACATCTAAAATATCCACTATTTGCTCGAGAGTCAAGAGGGTGGATATGCTTCTTGGAATGGTTAGATGACCTCTGATGGATGACTAATGTGGATGTGATTGGAATGATGCAACAACTTATTAAGGTGCCATTGAGACTTGTTTAGGTACATTTTCTTTTGTTTGCTAATTTGCCAACACTGTTTTGGTGAGGAGTTGCACTTGATTAATAAGCTGCTAAAGGGTTGGTTCTGTAGGAGTATTTGTTATGGCAGAGAGATAATTTATATGTCCTATCCTAGGAGTGTCTTAATTATATGTCATTAATAATAAATAAGGATCTCAATAAAACAAAAGGATAATTAATGGCTTTTTAAAAGCGTTTCTCACAGATGATGCCAGCTGATAATGTCTTAAAATCTAATATATTAAAGGACCAGGAAGTAGAAAAATTGATGATAGAAGTCCTGGTACTTTAAAAAATAGTCCCTATTGGTGGGATTTAAAGACCCTTCGATAATAAAGTTAGTAACTTTAAATGGGAATGGTAATAAATGAAAGAAAAAGCTTTCAATTCCAAGAACAAGAGTGTTTGTTCTTTGTGTTTTTTTTTATATAATTAATTCTCTAAGATATAAAAGCTTTTAGAGTAAGAAAAAATGAACATTTTACCTGAATGGTTCAAGGGATATTTACAATCCTTGAACCTCATCATCTTCAGGGAATGGAAAGATTGGAAAGTCATTTTCTCTTGATGATTTAATGAGGGATAAAGATCTCTTACATATCATTAATGAGGGGTAAATATCACTTACAAATCATTAATGAGATGAAAATGTGGTAGGCTCCTTAAGAGACCTTTTATATATCTATAGATATAAGAAGATGATTATATCTAACATTAATAGTTCTTTTAATAATCATAGTAAGAAACATAGTCCTTACACAGGTCTTTGCCGAACTATATACTCACAGGGTTTAGAAAGTAGTTGAGCTTGAGAGAGATGGGTTTGATAAATTTTCAGACCCGCAATGCCTTAGGTTCAGCCGACGGCTGAACCCAAACATATTGGGTCTGGTAAATCACCAGACTCACTTAGCCTTAGGTCAGCACATGGTTAAACCCAAGTGTAGTGGGTCTAGTAACTCGTTAAACACGTCTCATTGGATTCAACACATGGCTGAACCTAAGCATGTTAGGTCTAATATTTTGTCAAACCTGTGTTTTCTTGGGTTGAGCACATGGCTGAACCTAAACTTATTGGGTCTGGTAATTTATTAAATCCATGTTGCTTTGGGTTTAGCACGTGGTTGAACCCAAGCTTATGGGTTCTAGCAATTCGCCAGACTCACTTAGTGTTGGGCTAAGCTTATGGTTGAGCCCAAATATGTTAGGTCTAGGAGATTGCCAGACCCACATAACCATGGGCCTAGCATATGGCTGAGCCCAAGTAGTCTCAAAGTTTTTGAGTAAAAAATACTAACTCATCAACATGACAAGACTTTTACCCTTGAATACAATATAATTAATCACCAATTTGAGTATATAAATGCAAATGATTGATGTTTATCCAGGGTCAATTTTTTCCTCTATCCCCTTATCCCTAAACAAATGAACATAGTTCAAGGATATAAATATATGATGAACAATTAAACAATATGCATACAATGATCTCTACGAAACATCTATCATGACATTTTCTTCATAGGATTCTCCACACTAAGCAAAAGCTTCTCTTCTCTACCGAGGTACAATATGTTCCTCATTCTTCATCTATGTTATACAACACTTACCTTGGGTATAATATGGTCTCCATTCAAATCCCTATTTAAGTATGATGATAATCTGTCTAAACTTAAGATACTTTCCAAATAGGGGTGCAAAGAAATAACTTTTCCACTTTGCCTAAGTACAAATATATTTTTTACCCATGTATTGTTCATGTATTGTTCCCTATGTGATTGTTCAATCAACCATCTTACCTAGGTATAAAATCAACGTTTCCTTATAGCTAAATGGTTACACCATGCTCAAGGTATAAAAATGAGAAAAAGAGTCTCCACCTAATTTTATGGTTACTAGAAACACTAAATGGTATTTAGAGATTTTGGATAAAGGGGTTGGTTATACTAAATAAAATATAAAAATCACCTTAAAACATCCTACCTAAAGGAAGTTGCATTGTTGTTTGATTTTATGATAAAAATACATATTATGCATACATGTCAATATTTCACCTAAACTAAATACTTGTATTTATTATAGGTAAAAAAAACTCCTAGGATAAGGGAGAGTTGGGATGGGGAAGAAGAAGGAGAAATAGGGGAGGAGAGGGACGACAAAGTGGTGATATATTAACTCTTACCGATGGAATCAGTGACGGATGCCTTCTGTTGGTGATCCCGTCGGTAATTCTGATAGTGAATTGGTCACATCAATATACAGAGATCCCGATTTGCATCCCTCGGTCATTCCATTGGTAAAATCACCTGCAAAAACTTCCACATCATCGAATCGGTTTTTTTTTTATAAAAAATATCTATATATTATGTCTGTAAATAAGTAGGTATATACTGACAACATTAGTCAATCGGTATATATCAACAGAATTATAGATGAAACAATGTCTGTTAGTAATTATCAATGCAATTTATCGACAAAATTATTCCATCGGTAATTCCGTTGGTTTTAGGCAAATTTCTGGTAGTGTAATTTAACATTAATGATTTATTAATATTAGGTTGACTTCATGCTACGGGAGGGTCGAGAGGCTGCATCTGTGCTTTGTAATATTGACAAAGAAAATGAAGGATACACCTATATGTCTCTGTGGTTCAATGTTTGCTGCACTAGACTTGAAACCTTTGGAGAGAGGTTAACTCTTGATGATGTCATGGCAAAGAACGAGTTCACTTAAACAGGGGTAGGAGATTGATCCAGTCGTGCTATTGATGAGCCCAAATCATTCGATCGACTGGTTCTTCCTTCTTAAGAGTACTTGAATTAATTGATGTCGTGTTTGTGAATTGCGACATCAATTAAAATTTTATCGCAGATATGAACTGCAATATTTAATTGATGATGTGGTTAATAACCATGATATTTAAATAAATATCGTGTTTTTTAATATGTGACATCAATTAAATGTCGATTGCGATTGAGAATTGCGAAATCAAAATGTTTGTTGTGTAAATTGACCTTTTGTTTTAATTTTGTATGATAATTTTCTAATTTATCCCAAACTTTCCTATGAAACAGTCAACAATTTCCTAGCA
>CAXHTJ010000415.1:0-19591 GCA_964019445.1 Populus tremula | reverse complement strand
AAACTGAATCGCAGATAGTTTTTTCTCGCGTTTCAGAATGGCTGTGCTCTTGACAGTGGAGAGTAGAAATCTTTATAGCAAATCTATCCTTGCAGAAAGATGTTGCGGAAATAAATAAGTGGAAAATGTGCTGTGCTAGTGCCCAGTGGGCAATTGGATACCATAACGCATTTTCATGTTTGTTCCTTTATAACCGGAAAATTGCGAGTTACGAGTTTTAAAGTGCTAAATCGGATTTAACTTATGTAAAATTAGTAAAATTAATAAATTTGGTCTGATTTTATGAATTTATTAAATTTATGATATGAATCAAGTCACGTTCAAATTTGATATTAAAATATCTACTAACTAGTTTAGCGAGATCAAACATATTTTTCAAATCGTATATTGGATAAAACTAAAATTTTACAAGGAAATATTAGATATATAAAAATATATTGTAGTAAATTTTCAGGTCAAATAGAGTTAGAAAACATGATATTTCAAAGAGTTAAATTTAGTAAACTAATATTGTTTGGGACATATCTAGAGTTACTGGTGGAATTTTGCTTCAATAGAAATTGAGATAGAAACTAAACATCTAAAACTTTCCAACTATATATCATAGGCTCAATAATTCATCCAAACAAGAGAAAACGACATTTTGAAATCAGGGCTCAAATCTATCAAGAATATACAAAAATTAGAGATTCAAGCTACATGGAGGAATGTTAACATAATGACTTTTTTATTATTCTATTTATTTATTTATTTTTAAATAATTAGTTTTAATTTGAATTTTTTCTAGCGCATTAGACATTGATTAGGGGTTTATTTCATTATTTTATTTATGTTAGCTAATTACTAATTTAAACTCATTAACTTGCAACCCAAAAGGGGTCTATCAAGACTTATTGTGATGGGAACAATCAGGTTGTCACTAGATTTATATGTGCTTCCTACCTTTCAATGATTTCCCTGTATTAAAAAATTTTATTCTGAGACTTTTTATTTTTTTTATATTATTAATTTATTAATTCATACTATCTATCTTTCTCATTTTATTTGGATCACTCATTAATTATAATATTGTTGATATATTTTATCAAATTTTAATGTAATTTAATTTCTTGACTAGAATTATTAATATAATAAAAAAAAATTACTTATAATTTTATGATCCGATTATATATTATATTTTTTGTATCATGTTAAAAAAATATTTGTGGCATCCTTGTGTATGATCAATTTTATTAAGGGGATTGTGTAGGGAAATTAAAATAAAATATATGCTAACGAGAGTATTTCTTATGTGATTTTTTTATTATTATTTAAAGCTATAATCTTGTCAACAAACTATTTTGATTAGGATTGTCTTTAATCTTTTTTTTTTTAATAATTAAGCCCTCGTATATGGATTTATATTATTAATGTGGTTACCAGGTACATAAATGTAGTTGATGATTTTATAAACGAATATGCATTCAAGAATTATATTTATACTTTCAGTTCAAAAATATATATCAAAAGAAATTAAAATTATTATGTTGGTAAATTGGTTAAGAGCATATATATAAGGGAAAGTGCAAACCTTGTAAAATTAAATCCCTAACTTATATGAAAAATCTTAGGGTGTGTTTGGTATTGCTGTTGTTGTTGTGGTTGTGGTTTTAAAAAAGTTGTTTTATAAAAAGTACTTTTAGTTGAGGTTGGTTAGAAAAAATATATGTTTGGTTAAAACTGTGGTTGAAATTGAGGTTGAACAAAAAGTAGTTTAATGTGTTTAGTTAAAAAAATATTTTTCAAATTGAGGTTATAAAATAATTAAAAAATACTTTTAATTTAAATATTGTATATTTAACTACTATTATTACATCATGAAATAAATAATATTGATATCAAATATTTTTTATTATTCTATTAAACTATATGCAATGTCATCACATACGAAATCTATCCAACAAAAACTATATTTTTCATGGTTTTTTAAACACGCAACAACAAAAACTAAATTTTTTGTTACGTCATCAAGTGATCTCCTTCTAATTTTTTGAATAAAACACAATTAAAATACAAATAAAAATTGATTTTTTTTAATTGGGTCGGACACGGCAAGAACATAATTGGAATTGTGATCAAATTTCATAAATACTACGTCATCATGCTATATCCTTCTAGTTTATGTAGTGTTATTAAATAATATTAAATACTAGTTTTTCAACTAAAACTCATTTTTTTTAAATTACAATTTCATTATGTACAAAATTTATTCGACAAAAACTACAGTTTTCATGATTTAAAAAATATATATTGTTCATGTTATGAGAGTGAAATCACTTAACTGCACTGATTTTTCAAAAAAAAAAAAAACTAAACTCAACCTTTTCTGGTTTTTTGAAATTAAAAAAAAACTGATTCACTCGCACTGTATAGTGGAGCATGGCTCCACTGTTCCAGCTTTCTTCCATCAGGAGAAGCAGCAAAATGCTGCTTCTCCTTAACCTCAGTTTTATTTCAAATTTTCATGGGCCCTACCAATGAAAAGCAGAATTTTTTACTTACCAAACAAAATTATGTGTGGCTACGAATGAACCTTACCCGCAACCATATTACCAAACGACGCCTTAATTAGATATCCAATCTATTTCTCATCTAAATTAGTTTTTCAACATGTATATCAATGGATTCTAAATTATATATTCCTTTCATCATTTTCTAATTAATAAAACTATGTAATATTCATTTCATGAAAATAGTGATTTCTCTTTCCTATAAAAAAAACATCTACTTTCTTAATTTCTTGTAATTATATTTAGGGTTGATAATTTAAGAGATACTTTCTTAAATGAAAAAAGTATGATAATTTATCAGACTAGCTCTTCCACGTTTGGTTAATTGGGCGCTGAATTTAATTATATATAGATTTGATGATTTGTTAAATTTAATTTGTTTAGGCTAAACCAAACATAAAATTCATGTGTATAAAGATATTTTTTCCTCTAATCAAATCGAGGATATTTTTCTTTGATCTAGTTAAATATTTTTTCTCTTCAATAAAGAAGATGATGAGTTATAAAGACTAATTAAAATTCTTAGAAGAAAGGGTTTTGAGTTTCTATTTTTCACTGAATATTTATTTTTTGAGTTTTTCTTTAAAATATTATTGTATTTTTTTAAAAAATATATTTAAATTAACATCAAAAAATTCATAAATTCACAAAAAACTTTTTTATGGATATTAGGTCCTAGCTTCCACCTATCCTAGTTAGATAAAATGAATTAGATTATCTAAACAATGAAATTAATTGATTATTTAATATATCAATTTTGTTTTTAATTAATTGATTGTGTATCAGACTCTGATACTTAAAAAGGAGTTCTTGATGTAGCCAAAGAAGAGTTTGCAGAATTAATGGCTACGATTTCTTTGGGTAGGGTATGACGAGGAAGGTGGGGGCTCCTTCCATTGATAAGACAGGATCAATATCCATGCAGGAGAATGCAGATGGAAGGGTTGTTGGAATTGAGATTGGCTTAGTTTTATTAAAGCATATGTAAAATGGAGATTTTCAATTCTCTATTTGTCGGTGGAGAACAGTACTAGAACAGCAAGGGTAGGCAAAACAAATATTTAACAGTAGCTGTCAGACTTCAAGCCCGGTCGGCGACGCAGTGCTTCTGTGATGCAAATGTTTCTTCGCATGAAAAAGCTTTAAAATAATATATTTTTTTAACACAATTTACAGTTTACAGTTTACACTGTGTAGCATAACAAAGCCTATGATAAATAATGTGCTTCGCATGAAATTAAAGCTTTGAAACTAATATCTTGTGTTATTTTTACTCTGACAAAAATGTTGGTGGGAGAAATCACTGGTGGCGGCTTTAAAACACTCAAACAGGATAAAACACAAAGCTTTATTTCAAGAACAAGAAGCTTACAATAACACAAAAGCTTAATACAGACCATCTCTTTCTCTATTCTCAACTGAAGTTGATACCGGATTGCAACTTTCCATCTTAAACCTTTCAAGAATATCTTTGGCGTAACCACTTTGGGATACAAAAATCCCTTCTTCTTTTTGTGTTACTTCTAAGCCAAGAAAATGTGACATTAGACCAATGTTTGTCATCTCAACCGTTGTCTGACATTAGACCAATTTCTGCGTTACAAAAATCCATTATCTTGAAAATACCTATCAATTCTGGTATTCCAAGCACGCGGAGCTTGCTTCAAACCGTAGAGAGCTTTCTTGAACTTGTATACTTTGCCTTCATTTTCAGCTTCAATGTATCCAACTGGTTGTTCAACATAGATCTCTTCTTCTAGTTGATAAATCTTTCATCTATGTTGTGCAGCTAATGAGATCATCAGTCTGGTTGTCTCTAGCCGGGCTACTGGAGCAAATACTTCTCCATAGTCAATGCCTTCTCTTTGTTTGTAGCCTTTAGCCACTAATCTTGCTTTGTATCTTTGCACTTCTCCTGTTGCATTCTTCTTCGTCTTGTAGACCCATTTGACACATATTGCTTTCTTGTTGTCTGGTAGATTAGTCAGCTTCCAGATATCATTCTTCTCAATGACATGTATTTCTTCATCCATTGCCTTTATCCAGTTCTCTTTTATGATAGCTTCATTGAAGCTAAGTGGGTCACTATCTGCAAAGAAACAAAATAGAGTTGTATCTTCCATGACTTGAGTGGCATCGTATAACTCTTCAAGATTTCTCATCTTTCTTGGTCCTTCTGATAAAGATGTTGATGGTGGTGTTCATGTTGATTATGTTGTGTTCCTCCTGTTGAATATAGGGAATCTGTGTACCGAACTTTGTGGTTCATTTGCAAGCACAATTGCTTCTTCTGTAAGTACTATTGGTACTTCTTCGCCTTCAAGGATCAAATTAGTGCTGATCCATTTGATTGTTTCTTGGTCATCATTCCATTGCCAAGATTTATCTTCTTCAAAGATAACATCTCTACTCATAATTACCTTCTTTGTGATGGGATTATACAGCTTGTATCCCATCCTTCTATCACTATATCCGACAAAGATGCATTTCTCGCTTTTATCATCGAGTTTGGTCCTTCTTGCATCTGGGATCTTTGCATATGCCACACAACCAAAGACTCATAGATGAGGAACACTTGGTTTGCGACCACACCATGCTTTTTCCGGAGTGACACCTTGCAAACTTCTGGTTAAGCAGCGATTCAGTAGATACACTGCACATGATACAGCTTCAGCCCAGTATTGCTTGGGCAACTTCTTTGCTTTGAGCAGACTTCTTGCCATGTCAAGAATCATTCGATTCTTCCTCTCAGCTACATCATTCAGCTATGATGTATAAGATGGTGTTGTCTAATGTCTGATGCCTTGTTGTGTACAAAAGGCTTCAAAGTCATTTGCTGTATATTCTCCACCTTGATCAGATCTCACGGTTCTGATCTTATAGCCACTTTGCTTCTCCATAATTGCTTTAAAATCTTTAAAACAATTGAATACTTTTGACTTCCTCTTCAGAAAGTATATCCACGTCTTTATGCTAAAATCATCAATAAAAGTGAGGAAGTACCTATTTTGTCCAGTCGACATAGGCTTTATTGGACCACACACATCTATGTGTGACACGACCAAAAGATTGATGTCTTCTCCCAAGTGCAGGAGTGTCGAAGTAATAAATAACCTGGCAAGATCGGGGTCGAACCACAGAGAGGTTAATTGTATAAATTATAAATAACAAGACAACAACAACAGCAACAACAACAACAATAACAACAACAATAATAATACTCAGTACGTGACATTGTTATACCTGAGAATGATCTAAAAAATCAGGTCACAGGTTTCCAGCCTATATACTGAGTTTATGAAAAGATCAAAGAGATATATTATATAATATAAACAAAATGTAAATAATAATAATAATATTAATAGTAATAATAATAATAATAGTAGTATTAGTAGTAGTAGTGGTAGTAGTAATAAAAGAAGAAGATGAAGAAATTAATGAGAACTTTGAGATGAAAGATTAATGTAAGGATTAAACAATGATAAAAACAAATGTCAAGGTTAGAGGATCTACTAATGGTATTTCAAACAAGTATATTATAAACTCTTCTTATTCAATTGAAAACCACACACAAAGGAGGTTCTAATTGGATGATTTCTCATTAATAGCTCATTATAAATTATTAACATGATATATTAATTATCTTATTTACATAACACCAAACTTTTAAATATTATCAAGAATTTATGATATTAACTGATGTTACAACAAATCAAGTTCCTTTCATAGCCCAGGTGTCGGTAATACCATACAGTTGGGCTATGAGAGTGCCAAGAATTTGTTGTACCAAGTGTTATACAACACAAATCTAGATTAACCATTTAACAAGCAAGGTATTAAGAATTAGTAAGATAAAAAGATAAGACATGTTAATATTAAACATTAAGGTCCATGTTGAGTTTACACCATACTTATTCTTACACCATTAGTGTTACCTTTTCACCCTGACATAATAAACTTAGCTAAACATAATAAAGAAAAGAAACATAAATAAACAAAACAAGAACATAAAGAAAATATATAAGTTAACTAAGTAAAGGAAAGGAAATGAAAAGCATAAACAAGATATTAATGAAAGCAAAACTTAAAAATTACAAAAAAAATATAAATAGAGAAATAAAGAGCATAAACTTGATCTGAATAACCAAGCCCCCAAATACATGGCAAATGCCTCCTTTTATAGACCAAAATTCAGAATTATTGATTTGATGACTAATTGTTGAGTGAGTGGCCAACTCTTGACTTTGTGAAAATCCTTATCTTCTTGTCTGAATAAAACGAAAATGCTAGCATCAGAACTAGATCCACTTGAAAACATGAAAGTTGTAGGCAATTGTCTTAACAATTCTGTGTAAAACTTTGAGGTCATTTGGACTTCTAGAACTCCAGATATGGGCCAAACACTGAACAGTGTTCGGGCTACAAGACATATTTAGACTTCTCTATTGTTGCTATAATTTGGACTTGAAAACGGCCTTCTTAGATCTTCATGAAAACATCAAAGTTGTAAGCCTATGTCTTACTGAATCTGTGTAAAAATTTTAAGTCATTTGAAGGTCTAGAACTCGAGATATGACCCAATTACCGAACAGTGTTCCAGTTTGGACTACACCAACATCTCTTTTCTAAGTATGGCCCTCTCTTTTGTCCTTTCAATTTCCATACTTGAACTCATCAATCAATCCTTTGATTTATGTGATAGGCCTGCATTTAAGATGAACATTTACCATATATTAAGGCATTTTATAGTATTAGAGTTGTTATTATAAAACATGCTTTAGTTAAGGAGTTATTGATACTTTAAGTGCAAAATGATGATATAAAACCTTGATAAATATACGCTTTTAAGTACTAATCAATGTGCACTAACTCTAGTGGCCTCTTTGCTTTCCCTTGACTTCTTTGGCAAAACTGGATTTGTGATGTTTGTTGAGGACACAACTCTCACAGACTTCATCTAGATGATCAATGTGAGGCATACCTTTGACCATCTTCTTCCTTGCTAGCATCTTCAGACTTGTGAAATTCAGATGTCCAAGCCTCAGGTGCTAAAGCCATTCTTCACTATTGGTGATGGCACTCAAACACTTTGCTGCATCATACTGGATTTTTAAAGGAAACATCCTATTCTTTGACATTTTCACATAGGCAATTAGTCTCCCATTGTAGTTTGTAATTGTCAGATGACAATTCTTCGTGAAAAGAGTATAACCTTTCTCTATAAGTTGACCTATGCTGATTGTCATAACCCAATTCTGGGTCATTCCCCAAATTTTCAAAATAAAAATAAAAAATAAAATAAAGGCTGGCACCGTGGAGAAAGGCGATAAAAAAGGACTGCAAAAATAGGCAAAAATCGAAGGTCAAATTAAATGCATATTCGAAGGTCAAATTAAATGATTATTGGATGAATTTGCATAAAAATTAAGTCCAATGACATAATTAAATTTTTAATGGGCCAATTTGATTTAATCATGGGCCAAATTAAATTTTAATTATGTTTAAGAATTAATTTAGGTCCAATTGAAGGATTTAATTAAGTGCAAGGACTTGATTATACTTTAAATGGGTCAAATTAATTTGAGGGCTTAATTGGTGAAAAATTAAGTTTGGGAGCATAATTTGGATTGAATTGAAAAGATTGAAATTTTAAGACCAAATTTAATTTTTACCAAGTGAATTGAACACAAAAATTGAGGGACCAATTTTGAGACCCGAAAAAATGCTATGCCTATAAATAGCAGCCTAAAAAAATCAATGAAGGGGGGGTTATTTTTGTAAAGGGGGGTAATTTTGACTAACCAAAAAAAAACCTAAACCTATCTCTTTTACACTCAGCCGCCGCTGCCCACCAGAGTTTTTTCCTTCTCTGCGCATAGCCCCACCCCCTCGGTGGTGGTCTTCACGTTTTTTAGACCCGGCTGGTCTGATTTGGCTTCATCCTCTCTCTCAGCCAATCGGCCCCCACACATTCATCTCCTTCCTCACCGGACCGCCCTCTTCAGCTTTTCTCTTCTTCTTCTTCACTGGAGCTCCCCATGGTTCTCCTTCTTCTGGCCAGCTAAACTCAGCCCACGAAGAAGCCGCCACCATTGAAGCCAAGACAGACCATTTCCCCACCGTCATCTCCATTTTCCCCTTCATTTTCCTTCCTTCTCCACAACCCGGTCATCAACACAGACCCACCAACAGCACCACTCTCCTTTCCCCACGGAGAACCAGCCACAACTCTTCTTCCCCGCGGGTTTGATTTATTTTTCTCTTCTTTCCCACAGCTTCCAGCTCCGGCGCCTCCCAGGTCACGATCTCCTCCTCCGCCACGGCTGCTTCTCCTTCGATTTCCTTCCACAACAGCGACGGCCGAACAGATCCAGCACCGGGGCAACGCTGGCATCATCTCCTTCAACCGGTGGCAGACCCACGATTTCCTCTTCCATCGTAGCAACCCCCCCGCGAGCCACCATGAACGCCGCCAGCAGCCCTATGGTCACACGGCCGGCAGCCTAAAACAGAGAACAAGGGGAAACGAAAATAATAGATCTGTAAAGAAGCAGATCCAAAATGGAGAAGAAAGGAAAAATCCAAGAACTGGACAGAAATGGATTAAAATGAACTACCTGCGTTTCCTTTTTCTTGTTTTGCAGGATGCCACCAGCAGAGAAGGGAGGAGGAAACAGGGCAGATCCGCCCGTTTCCGGCATGTTTGCGGCGGCGCGTGGGTTCACGCGCCGCCACGAGTTCAGGCAGTTCCGATAGTGTCCTTCAATGCAATTTCTGGACTTTTAGGGACTGTTTTGTAAAATTTAAATTAATTAATGTAATTTGTATTTATTTGTTTTGAATTTATTTTGTGTAAAGGTGAATGTAAAAGAAAAGAGAGAAAAAAAATAATAAAAAAGAGATGTGTGTGTGTGTTTGTATTTTTTTTATGTATGTTATTGAATCAAAAGAAAAGAAAAAGAAAAAGAAAGAAATATATAATAAAAAATGCATGTGTACATTTGTTTAATGAATTGTTTTTTTTGATGAGACAGCAAAGAATAAAGAAGGATTTAATATTTTGATTGGATCACGGTGTAGAAATACAAACTTGTACGGAAGTTGTATTTCTAAAATCCGATGAAAAGACAAAATTTTTAAAACTTCTTTAACACGTCAAGTCCATAGAGCAGCTTACCTCAGGTAGGGTGCGTTAGGGGTGCTAACACCTTCCCTAACCACAATCAGTCCCTTACCCGCGAATCTTTGACTATGACCAGTCCACTAGGGTTTCCTAGTAACCTCAATTAAATACTAGGTGGCGACTCCCAACGAACCAATTCAAGCAATTCAACAACGAGACATAAATCGCCAGCCGATTGCCACGCGCGGGATTTTTCGACGTGCGACAGAATGGCGACTCCAATGGGGAGGTATTGTTTCTGACAATTTTGGACTAAGCTTTGTGTACTTGATGTGTTTAATTTTTGCCATTTTTGTCTTGCTTTATTTTATGCATGCATTTTTAGAATTGTTTCATGCATCACTTGTATTTATTTTTGAAAGCACACACAAGCTTCCAAGTTAGGTGGGGAGTAGCAGTCTACCTCATGACTTTTAGTCGGGGTTTAGATTTGTGAAACATCCAACTATGAGCTGAGTGTTTACTCGGTAATGGCGGTCACATGGTGCCCCAACCATTCCTTGTAAACCCCTATACTGCCTTCATGTGAGGTGGTCACTGGGCAGTTCATAGACCCTTTTGAGACCCGGTAGAAAACCTACCCATGTTCACACAATGACTAGAACCTATCCTTAGGTTGTATGTGCTATCATTTATTTGCATCGGGGCGAACCCTTCTTGAAGCATCTTGAACTCAAGATTTGTGGGTGACACATTGGTCGTCACTCGGAAATTTTTTCATTGTAGAGTTTGGGCAAAAATCACAATTCTTGTTCCATCATACAAGAGTTACGACCATGTTGTCACCCCTCGAAGGGCGAGTTCATCATATAGACTTCATGTTCATACATTTGTCATGCATGCACCAGAATAAAAAGTAGGTCCCCTCCGAGTCTACAACACCTGATTTTGAGAGAAAAACATTGGAGACAAAGAGCGTGCTCACCGCAGCATCCATTTCCAAGAAGAGTTAGAGTCTCTGAAAGCAAGTGTGGCTCGCCTCACTAGCTAACTCGAGCAAACACTTAGAAATGCCTCTAATGAAGGTCCTTCCAATCGGCCAGTTATTTTTGTTCAAAGCCCCAACTCAACCCGAAAAATTGGGGGCCAGCATGATCAAGAGCCTCAACATAATCTGAAGGGGAATTGCATGGCCCAACCAACAGAATGGAGCCTGTTCTTTTTCTGCCAAAATAACTACCTCTGTTCGATCATGCCTCCAAAAACTTGATTTTTTTTGTTTCAACCTCTTCCAGTTTTTGTTGGTAATTTGGCTCAAAATTCAACAAGACTTTCCCTGTCCACTGAGCCTTTATCATGTGTTTTGCTGTGTTCATCACATGCCATCATTTTTGTTGTTTCATGCAAATAACACATTGAGCGTAACCTTTAAGCATGAAACCACCGCGCCCAAAATCTTGTGGTGCGTTTCCCATTTTCTTCCCAAAACAAAACAGGACCCCATGTTTTCATAAGGATTTTTGGGAATTCAAAGTTTAGTACAAAAACAGAAATCATGTTGATGTTTGTTCGAAACGAACGAGTTCTGGAAATTCAGGTGATTCCTTAGAGAGGTAACCATACACCTAGAAAACCCAAAAAAAAAAAAAAACCATGAAGTGACTCCAAAAGCTGAGTTTTGATTGCATGAATAATGAGAAATCACGCTGCATACTCGCATGAAAGCAAGGCTTACCGATCCTAAATGCATGCATTTGAGATGAAGAAAGGCCATCTTTGATAATCCTTTCACAACTCTGAAATATATCATTTGCAGTCCCCTTTTGAGCCTAATAAATTTTTCTTGAAAAATAACCTTGGCTAGGATCACACCCTACACTGGGGGGCAAGTGCAAAAAAATCCATAATGATTGAAAGTGCCCAAATAACTCTTAGGGGCATGGAAAAGTCTTCAACAATGAAAGTGCCCAAACAATACTGGGGGGCATAAAAGAAAATTCTCAATCATCAAAGGTGTCTATACAAAGCTAGGGGGCATAAAAAAAATCCAAAGGATCCAAAGTTCTGAGCATAAAAAAAAAAAAAGGCTAATGCAATGATGCTCAAAATCAAATGAAGAAAACAAAAACAAAGAGAAAAAGCCCAAGCCCAACACTGGGGGGCACCATGGACCATTTTACAAATCAATTCCAAGGTCCAGAAATGTATGAACAAAAGAGTTTGGGATATAAGCACTTGTGATCCTTAGTCTTAAAGTCCCTTAAACACCTTTTGAGCCTACAAATATCATTTTTTTCATAGCCAATAGCCCAAGCCTACATTACGTGCCTAATCAAGCCCTTTCTGATCAAAGGCAAGCAATCTGGATCGGTAGGCAGTGCTTTCTCATGCGAATCAAATCATTATTCATGCAAATAAAATGAATGCTTTGAAAACGGTTCTCAATAACCCACAAATTGAAATTTAAACCTTTTGTGACCAAACAGATGTCACTCCGTGTTCTTCACATTTTCACCAACGGTTCTCAATAACCCACAAATTGAAATTTCAACTTTTTGTGACCAACCAAATGTCACTTCATATTTTTCACCAAAAATCAAAACAAAAAAAAAAGAAGTTTTCATCACTTCTGAAAACCTCTCCATAGGAATCACTTGAATTTCTTTAGAATGAGTTCGCTTTGAATTGATGTCAAAATGATTTCTGTGTCTGGAATAGCTTTGAAATTCCAAAAATTCTGCATGAAAACAACTCCTTATCAAACCTTCCTTCACATAGCCTCATCCCCAAACCCGAATTGAATACTTGGGGGCATGATTAAGCTAGGGGGCAATCAAAAACATCTAGTAGAGCTGGCTCCATGATTCCCTTTCTAAGAAAAACATCGGGCAAAATTGGCAACCTTTGAGATAAAGGCCGGAGAACAAAGAAGTGATGACATCAAGTCTTTCATAGAGGCCAAGATCGTAAGATATTTCTCGAGTAAGCAAGAGGGACAAAAGTCATCAAAGCTTACTATCAGAGACTCAAACTTTTGAGAAAAGAAGAACTCCATGAAGAAAAGGGGACCTATATTTCTCAGGTAAGTATACATGCATATTGTTCATGATGCATTACTTTCATCCTTGACAGATCAGTGTCTCACTACTACCTCTTTTTTTAGTGTGCCTTCGAGCCCTAATCCTCTTCGGTAGTGTGTTTTCCAACCCTACCTCTTTTTGAGTGCCCCTTGGAGCACTCACCCCTTAGGTAGTGTGTTTTCTAACCCTACCTCTTTTTTTTAGTGTGCCTTCGAGCCCTAACCCTTTAGGTCGTGTGTTTTGTAACACTATCTCCTTTTGAGAGCTCCTTCGAGCCCTCACATCTTAGGTAGTGCATGTTTTCTAATCATACCTCCTTTTGAGTGCGCTTTAGAGCCTTCGACCACTTTAGGTAGTGTGTTTTTCCAACCCTACCTTTTTTTGAGTGCTTTAGAGCCCTCAACCCTCTTGGGTAATGTGTTTTTTAACCGTACCTCCTTTTGAGTGCGCCTTAGAGCCTTCCACCACCTTAGGTAATGCGTTTTCCAACCTTACCTCTTTTCGAGTGCACCTTTGAGCCCTTAATCACCTCATAGGTAGTGCGTTTCCCAACCTTACCTCCTTTCAAGTGCTTTAGAGCCCTCGACCATCTTAGGTAGTGTGTTTTCTGACCTTACCTCCCCTTTTGAATACGCCTTAGAGCCTTTGACATCTTAGGTAGTGTGTTTTCTAACCCTACCTCTCCTTTTGAGAGCTCCTTCGAGCCCTCACCGCTTTAGGTAGTGCGTTTTCAAACCTTACCTCCTTTCGAGTGCATCTTCGAGACCTCACCTCTCGGGTAGTGTGTTTTTCAACCCTACCTCCTTTAGAGTGCACCTTCGAGCGCTAACCTCCTTTCGAGTGCGCTCTTCAGCCCTCGTTCCCCATCGAGTCCTATCATGTCGTCCCTTTCATACATTTTGTCTTTTCGCCCGGGTAGGTCACCCATTATAATCAGACCTCTTTCAAAACTCTTTTTATCTTCCATTTGGGCCGGTTGCCCATAAAAATGAAACCATTTTGAGAAGTCCTTGCATTTCTCCCCATCTTCAAAATTCTTCCATTTGGGCCGGTTGCCCATAACAATAAAACCATTTTGAGAAATCCTTGCATTTCTCCCCACTTTCAAACTTTTTCACTCGGGCCGGTTGCCCATAACAATAAAACCATTTTGAGAAATCTTTGCATTTCTCACCACCTCCAAAAATTTTCACCATTTTGAGAAATCTCTGCATTTCTCACCACTTTGAAAAATCTCTGTATTTTTCGCCTCTTTGAAAACAATCTTTGTATTTTTCAAAACCTTTCATCTCGGGCCGGTTGCCCATTACAACAAAACCACTTTAAAAAATCTCTGCATTTTTCACCACTTTGAGAAATCTTTGTATTTCTCACCACTTTGAAAAATCTTTTCATTTTTCATCACTTTCCATCTGGGCAAGTCCCCATCACAACAAGATCATTTTTGAGAAATCTTCGCATTTCTCACCACTTTGAAAAATCTCTGCATTTTTCGCCTCTTTGAAAACAATCTTTGTATTTTTCAAAACCTTTCATCTCGGGCCGGTTGCCCATTACAACAAAACCACTTTGAAAAATCTCTGCATTTTTCACCACTTTGAGAAATCTTTGTATTTCTCACCACTTTGAAAAATCTTTGCATTTTTCATCACTTCCCATCTGGGCAAGTCACCCATCACAACAAGATCATTTTTGAGAAATCTTCGCATTTCTCACCACTTTGAAAAATCTCTGCATTTTTCACCTCTTTGAAAAAATCTTTGTATTTTTCAAAACCTTTCATCTGGGCCGGTTGCCCATTACAACAAAACCACTTTGAAAAATCTTTGCATTTTTCACCACCTTGAAAACTCTTTTCGTTTTCCATCTTTGGGCCGGTTGCCCATTACAACAAAACCACTTTGAAAAATCTTTGTATTTTTCACCACTTTGAAAAATCTCTGTATTTTTCACCATTTTGAGAAATCTTCGCATTTCTCACCACTTTGAAAAATCTCTGTATTTTTCACCACTTTAAAACATCTTCGCGTTTTTCACCTGGGTAGGTCACCCATGACAATTCGACCATTTCAAAATCTTTGAATTTTCAAAAAAAAAAATCTTCCTTTTTTTCTTCTTTACAACGCTTACTATCTAAAGTCTCCTACGAGACTTTCTATCATAAGCATTGTAAAGAGGGGGGCAACTGTCATAACCCAATTCTGGGTCATTCCCCAAATTTTCAAAAAAAAAAAATAAATAAATAAAGGTTGGCACCGTGGAGAAAGCCGATAAAAAGGACTGCAAAAATAGGCAAAAATCGAAGGTCAAATTAAATGCATATTCGAAGGTCAAATTAAATGATTATTGGATGAATTTGCATAAAAATTAAGTCCAATGACATAATTAAATTTTTAATGGACCAATTTGATTTAATCATGGGCCAAATTAAATTTTAATTATGTTTAAGAATTAATTTAGGTTCAATTGAAGGATTTAATTAAGTGTAAGGACTTGATTATACTTTAAATGGGTCAAATTAATTTGGGGGCTTAATTGGTGAAAAATTAAGTTTGGGAGCATAATTTGGATTGAATTGAAAAGATTGAAATTTTAAGACCAAATTTAATTTTTACCAAGTGAATTGAACACAAAAATTGAGGGACCAATTTTTGAGACCCGAAAAAATGCTATGCCTATAAATAGCAGCCTAAAAAAATCAATGAAGGGGGGGTTATTTTTGTAAGGGGGGGCAATTTTGACTAACCAAAAAAAAACCTAAACCTATCTCTTTTACACTCAGCCGTCGCTGCCCACCAGAGTTTTTTCCTTCTCTGCGCATAGCCCCCCCCCCTCGGTGGTGGTCTTCACGTTTTTTAGACCCGGCTGGTCTAATTCGGCTTCATCCTCTCTCTCAGCCAATCGGCCCCCACACATTCATCTCCTTCCTCACCGGACCGCCCTCTTCAGCTTTTCTCTTCTTCTTCTTCACTGGAGCTCCCCACGGTTCTCCTTCTTCTGGCCAGCTAAACTCAGCCCACGAAGAAGCCGCCACCATTGAAGCCAAGACAGACCATTTCCCCACCGTCATCTCCATTTTCCCCTTCATTTTCCTTCCTTCTGCACAGCCCGGTCATCAACACAGGCCCACCAACAGCACCACTCTCCTTTCCCCACGGAGAACCAGCCACAACTCTTCTTCCCCGCGGGTTTGATTTATTTTTCTCTTCTTTCCCATAGCTTCCAGCTCCGGCGCCTCCCAGGTCACGATCTCCTCCTCCGCCACGGCTGCTTCTCCTTCGATTTCCTTCCACAGCAGCGACGGCCGAACAGATCCAGCGCCGGGGGCAACGCTAGCATCATCTCCTTCAACCGGTGGCAGACCCACGATTTCCTCTTCCATCGCAGCAACCCCCCGCGAGCCACCATGAACGCCGCCAGCAGCCCTATGGTCACACGGCCGGCAGCCTAAAACAGAGAACAAAGGGAAACGAAAATAACAGATCTGTAAAGAAGCAGATCCAAAATGGAGAAGAAAGGAAAAATCCAAGAACTGGACAGAAATGGATTAAAATGAACTACCTGCGTTTCCTTTTTCTTGTTTTGCAGGATGCCACCAGCAGAGAAGGGAGGAGGAAACAGGGCAGATCCGCCCGTTTCCGGCATGTTTGCGGCGGCGCGTGGGTTCACGCGCCGCCACGAGTTCAGGCAGTTCCGACAGTGTCCTTCAATGCAATTTCTGGACTTTTAGGGACTGTTTTGTAAAATTTAAATTAATTAATGTAATTTGTATTTATTTGTTTTGAATTTATTTTGTGTAAAGGTGAATGTAAAAGAAAAGAGAAAAAAAATAATAAAAAAGAGATGTGTGTGTGTGTTTGTATTTTTTTTATGTATGTTATTGAATCAAAAGAAAAGAAAAAGAAAAAGAAAGAAATATATAATAAAAAATGCATGTGTACATTTGTTTAATGAATTGTTTTTTTGATGAGACAGCAAAGAATAAAGAAGGATTTAATATTTTGATTGGATCACGGTGTAGAAATACAAACTTGTACGGAAGTTGTATTTCTAAAATCCGATGAAAAGACAAAATTTTTAAAACTTCTTTAACACGTCAAGTCCATAGAGCAGCTTACCTCAGGTAGGGTGCGTTAGGGGTGCTAACACCTTCCCTAACCACAATCAGTCCCTTACCCGCGAATCTTTGACTATGACCAGTCCACTAGGGTTTCCTAGTAACCTCAATTAAATACTAGGTGGCGACTCCCAACGAACCAATTCAAGCAATTCAACAACGAGACATAAATCGCCAGCCGATTGCCGCACGCGGGATTTTTCGACGTGCGACACTGATCATGTTCTGATTTATGGTCGGGACATAGTAAACATCGGCGATGTAGCTGTGATCGTAGTTCTTCAACTTGATTGGAATGTTGCCTTTAACTTTTAATGGAACCTTTGAGGTATCTCCAAAAGTAACTAGACCTTGTATGGTCTCATCTAGATCACTAAATAAATCTCGTTGACCACACATGTGATTGCTGGATCCAGAATCTAGATACCAAATATTCTCCTATTTCTCGCCAAGTCCTTGTTGGACAAGTAATACAATTGCTCCTCTGTCATCCTTCTCTGCATAGTTGGCTTACTCACGTATCTCTAACGGAGCTTTCCTTCGACATTCAGTGCTATAGTGCCCAAATTGATTGCAATTATAACACTGGATATTCCTCTTGTCATGGTTATTGTAACCGCCTCCTCTTCCTCTAGGAGTGAATGCTTATTATATGCGACCTCCTCTGGTGGTGTTTCTACCACCTCTTCCTCTAAAGCCTGTATTCCAAGATCCTCTTCCTTGGAATCGCTGAAATCCTCCTCTAGATTGTTGACTTCTTGCTTGAATGGTATATCCATTTGTTGAAGTCTCCCATTGCTCATATTTGTCTTTGAGAGATAACTTTACTTGTAAGGCATGCTCAATTGCCTTATCTCCATTTCTCTTTATAATCTTTTGCTTATGAGCTTGCAAAGAACTCATAAGCTCATCCACCATCAACTTGTCCACTTCTTTGGACTCTTCAATAACGACAACAACAAAATCAAATTTTGGATCTAGGGATCTCAAAATTTTCTTAGTAATTTGAGAATCTGTGATGGCTTCTCCATTTCTTCTTATCTAATTAACTATCACCATAATTCTTATGTGATAATCAGAAATAGATTCCAAGGATTTCATCTGTAATAATTCAAATTCACCTTGTAAAGATTGATGATGAATCTTCTTGATTCTGTCAGCACCTTTGTATTTTTGTTGGAGAGCCTCACATATGTCTTTTGATGTTTCAGCGGAAGCAATGATCTCGAATGTATCTTCATCAAGACCTTGATAGATGATGGTCTTTGCTTTGTTGTCTTTCTTTCTGTTGACTTTTAAGGCTTCCTTTTATGCCTTTTGTAGAGCATCTTCTGATTTTTTAGACTCTGGTTCATCATAACCATATTGTACAATATCTAAACACTCTTGTGAACCAAGGAATGCCTTCAATCTGATGCACCAACTGTCATAGTTGTCTTTGGTCAGCTTCGGGATGAGTGTTTATGTACTTTTTATAGTCATTTTGCTATTTGAATGACTATACCACCCTTCTAGGAGCTGAATTTGTCAAAACAGACACTGTAGATCGATCCAGAATGCTTAAAATAGTAGGGAACCAGTTTGAACTTGTCGAAAATGGGTAAAAAATGGGGTGAACCGATCAAAAAACCAATTCTATACTGCGGGCGGTTCGCTAGAGTTGAACCGGGAATATTCTGGGGAATATTTGGTTGGCTCAGTGGGGAGGACGGCTCAGCTTGTGGCTTGGCTAAACTTGGCTTGCGGCTCGGCTAGGACGCGGCTTAAACGGCTCGGCTCGGCTCAATATATGGCGCGCGTGGACGTGAGTCGTTGTCTACCTCTAGGTGCATGGCTACTCGTGGACGTGAGTTGTTGTCTATATGTGGGTGCACGGCTACGCGTGGTTGAACATAGTAGAATCCTTAAGGCGGCGCGTGTGGACTACCTCCATCTCCGATGAAGCTCATTCTTGCACCAGTGAGTTCGTTTTGATGAGCTCTACACTGTGGAATGATCAAAACTTATTTTTGACAACTTTGAAAATTCAGGTATATCCCAAAACACTTTTGTTTTCTGACGAACGGGGCTCTGATACCAATTGTTGGTGGGAGAAATCATTGGTGGTGGCTTTGAAACACTCAGAGGGGATAAAACACAGTTTTATTTCAAGAACAAGAAGCTTACAATAACACAAAAGCTTAATACACACCCTCTCTCTCTCTTTCTAGTGTTTCTCTCTAAACTCTCAACACATAATAACATAAGCTTAGTTGCCTATTTATACACAAATTGAGAATACAAAAAAATAAAACTTTTAGGTGTGAAGGTGGCTGGCGGCATGCGGCTAGGCGGTGGCGACTGGCGGCTGGTCGGTGACAACTAGTGGCTGACTGGGCGGTGGTTGCCTTCCTTGACCTTCTAGATTGAGTTTAATACAACAAAAAAACTAAAAGTTCTTAGATTTTACAGCTGCTTCTGCCCAGAAAGCTTGGCATTGTCGGGTGGTAGAAAGGAGACTCCAGTTGCAATTTTCATTTGTTTGGCCATTCTTTAATTCCTTTTACATGGGATAAATAAACCCTCCAATATATCACTCAAGGCATTCAAAGAAACCCTTCTTTACCGCCTCCAGTTCTTCTCATTTTGTTGTCCATATCTTCCTAGAAAGATCATTTACCTGAAGATTCACAACACTTCATCACAAAAATGTAGTCCTAATTATATAAAATTAAGTAAAATG
>CAXHTJ010000414.1:0-19617 GCA_964019445.1 Populus tremula | reverse complement strand
ATTATTTTAAATTGAATCACTCAACCAATAACCAGCATAGGTTTTATAAGTATTCATGAGAAACAAAAGGAAAAGGAAAAGGAAAGATAGAAAAAGCGAGCCCCAAAAATAGTACAAGAAGAAATAATAATGAGAGAAAGATGAGAGAACATATGTGTACCAGTTTTTATTAACTAAAACTTAAAGTTATAATTATTAATATTAAATTCAAAATACATATTGCACTAATGTGTTAAGCAGTTTAATAAATTAAATTTTGATTGAGTTGACTAAGTTATGAATTGATTTATTTAGTTGATCAAATATGATTGAGTCAACTTTCACTTGAGTTTTTTTAATCATGAATTAAGTTAGATTTTATATTAACTTATCAGTCTCGAATCTAATTTAATAATACTGATTAAAACCACACTATAGGAAAAAAAAAATTGAATTGCATAAAAGTAATTAACTAAAAACTTGTATTCTTCTTATAAAGTTATCCCATGTCAGTTTTTTTTTTTTTGAAAAACATGAATAAAAGGTTACTGCTAGGAAGCTCACTTTGCATGACAAAGATAGATATAGAAGACTTGCTACTTTCTTTACGGAATTAACATGTGGAAAATTATGCTTTAATTTTGATGGCAATGGCAAAATCAAACGGTATCATTGATAAAATAAACCACAAATGATAATATTTCTAAAATACTTCATGTCATGACAATAAGTCTTCTTCTTCTTCTTTTTCTAAAGTACTTATCAATCTATTTTTTGTAACACAATCAATAAATAAGATGGATACGAATTTGCAGTGTGAGATGGGCCTGTAAGACTATTGCCATCTATATTTTTTCCACAATATAGACTTGCTAATTTCTTTATGGAAATAATGTGTGAAAAATTATGCTTTAATTTTAATGGTGATGGCAAAATCAAACGGTATCGTTGATAAAATGAACCAAAAATGATAATATTTCTAAAATACTTCATGTCATGACAATAAGTCTTCTTCTTCTAAAGTACTTATCAATCTATTTTTTGTAACACAATCAACAAGTAACATGGATAATAATTTGCAGTGTGAGATGGGTTTGTAAGACTATTGGCATCTGTATTTTTTCCACAATATAGACTTGCTAATTTCTTTATGGAAATAACGTGTGGAAAATTATGCTTTAATTTTAATGGCGATAGCAAAATCAAACGGTATCGTTGATAAAATAAACCACAAATGATAATATTTCTAAAATACTTCATGTCATGACAATAAGTCTTCTTCTTCTTGTCTATAAATGAAAGTCCTCTATAAATGAAAGCCTTCACCTCCTTGCTAGCTGTCCTCTATAACAAATATTGATCCAACCTTCCCTTTTGGTTTATATTAAGATGTTGACGGTACTGTTACTGATTCTGATGGTTTCCCAGCAAGGATGGCATCCTCTTGGTTGCTTGGAGGAAGAGAGGATCGCTCTGTTGCACCTCAAAGATTCTCTTAACTATCCCAATGGCACCTCCCTTCCCTCCTGGATGAAAGCTGACGTCCACTGTTGTTCTTGGGAACGTATTCACTGCAATAGCAGTACAGGTCGAGTCACCTTACTCGGTCTTGGGGGGGTAAGGAACCATGAACTGGGAGATTGGTACCTAAATGCCTCCTTGTTTCTTCATTTCCAACAACTCAACGTTCTCGACTTGTACGGTAATCGCATAGCTGGTTGGGTTGAGAAGAAAGGTTTGCTCTCTTAAGTATTACAAAATATTTATATTAGTTTTGTTTTTTTAGAATTAATCAAATAAGGTGTTGTTTAATTATATGCCTTTCTTTCACTTTCACCGCCTCAACCTCTTTACATAAAGTCACCGTACCAATTACATGCCTCTTGATCAATAATAATTAAGTTACTCCAATAATATCTTTTTTTATTATTCTTTACATGAAGTGTTAATTAATTTATTCTTTATTTGTTTATATAGGTGGTTATGAGTTACAGAAATTGAGCAATTTGGAGATCCTTGACTTGGAATATAATAGCTTCAATAACACTATTCTATCATTTGTGGAGGGGCTTCCATCTCTCAAATCACTATATTTAGATTATAATAGACTGGAGGGGTTAATAGATTTGAAAGGTTAGTTTTTTTTATATACTATTATTTTTATAAATATTAAATTTAATTAACACAATTATCTATTAAATTTAATTTCAAAAAACACAATTAATGAGTATAGTATTAATTTATTTTTATATATAAATATCAAGAATCTTTGAGCAGCTTGGAGGACTTGGGTTTGAGCGGCAACAATATTAACAAGTTGGTAGCCTCAAGAGGTAATTAGTAACACATTCACATTACCTACCTGGCTAGTAGCATCATGAAGATAATATTAATTATTCTTGTTTCTTCCTTAACTAACTTGCAGGTCCAAGCAACTTGAGGACTCTATCCCTATATAATATCACAACCTATGGAAGAAGCTTCCAGTTACTGCAATCATTAAAAGCATTCCCAAACCTCACAACACTTTATCTGGGATCCAATGATTTTAAAGGAAGAATATTAGGTGACGGTAAGTTCTATTACATATATAGTGATGTGTTTATATATTTGGGTTTAATTGAAAAATTCAATTGGCTACTTTTGAACGAACAGAGTTTCAAAATTTAAGCTCCTTGGAAGAGTTGTATCTGAACGATTGTTCTCTAGATGAACACTCTCTTCAAAGCCTTGGAGCACTGTCTTCTCTAAAAAATCTGTCATTACAAGAACTTAATAGCATTGTACCTTCTGGAGGTAAATTAAAAAATTTCAACTCCACTATTAATTATCATTGATCGTTTTATTTCTCTTATACCTATATAGGTGTCTGTTTATAGATTTTTAGCAACCTACTAAACAAGTCTTGGAGAGACAATTAAATCTCAAATTTATAAATTAACTCAATTGAAATCTTTTTAAAATTCTACCATCCATTTAATATAAATATATTTCAATTTAATTTTGCCCCCCCCTCTCTCTCATCATTATTTCAGTGTAATGTAAATAAAATGATAACATAAAAAACAATAATTTCTTTAATGAAAAGGTAACTTCATACATGGAGTGTGCTATTTTTAGGAGGAGAGAATAAATTAACAATGGTGTATTTTTATTTTTTGGGTCAGATGCATAAAAATTCCTTCTCTTAAATGGACAATACAATTTCTACACTTACCTTATGTTTTTAGTTTTTTACCCATGATTAATAAGTAATGAATTATTTCTAATTTTAATTCCTTCTATGCTAATATAATTTCTTGTTTAATTGATTGTGGCAGGCTTCCTTGATCTCGAGAACTTGGAATACTTGGATTTGAGTTACAATACTCTCAATAATAGCATCTTCCAAACCATCAGAACGATGACCTCTCTTAAAACTTTCATGTTGCAGAGTTGTAATTTCAATGGCCAATTACCAACAACCCAAGGTAATGTTAGGTTGACGACTCATACTCTCTCTCTCTCTCTCTCTCTCTCTCTCTCTCTCTCTCTCTCTCTCTCTCTCTCTTCTCTCTCTCTCTCTCTCTCTCTATGTTATATATTTTCTATTAGACACTCAATGTTTTTTTTTTTCCTGAATTATAATGTGATTAATCTTATGTAACTTAAATCATCTTGAAAAGCTATATATGTATAGAATTTCTCCTTTATGTTTTCGCAAACTACTAAACAAGTCTTGGAGAGAATTAAATCTCAAATTTAGAAATTAACTCAATTGAAATCTTTATTATTTTAAAATTCTACCATCCATTTAATATAAATAATATTTCACTTTAATTTTGCCCCTCTCTTAATACCATTTCAGTGTAATGTAAATAAGATGATAACATAAATAACAATATAACTTCATATATAAAGAGTGCTATTTTTAGGAGGAGAATAAATTAATAATGGTGTATTTATTTTTTTGGGTTAGACATATAAAAAAACCTTCTATTAATTGGACAATACAATTTGTACACTTACCTGATGTTTTTCATTTCTTTAGCCATGATTAATAAGTAATGAATTATTTCTAATTTTAATTCCTTCTACACTAATATAATTTCTTGTTTAATTGATCATGACAGGCTTCCTTGATCTCAAGAACTTGGAATACTTGGATTTGAATTCCAGTACTCTCAATAATAGCATCTTCCAAGTCATCGGAACGATGACCTCTCTTAAAACATTGAAATTGAAGGGTTGCAGTCTAAATGGCCAAATACCTACAGGTCAAGGTAAGGTTGATCACTCTTATTCTCTCTCTAGGTTATATATTTTCCATTAGACACTCAAAGTTTTAATTTTCTCTAAATTATAATGTAACCAAGCCTATGTGACTTAAATCATCTCCAAGAACTAGATATGAGTGACAATGATCTCAGTGGTTTCTTGCCTCCGTGTCTGGCAAATCTGACTTCCCTTCAACAACTCTCTCTCTCTTTCAATCACTTGAAGATTCCTATGTCATTGAGCCCATTATACAACCTTTCAAAACTCAAGTCTTTTTATAGTTCAGGTAATGAAATATTCGTAGAAGAAGATGATCATAATCTGAGCCCAAAGTTCCAGTTAGAGTTCCTTAATTTGAGAGGTATTGGACAAGGTGGTGCATTTCCCAAATTCCTTTACCATCAGTTCAGCCTGCAATCTTTGGATCTTACAAACATCCAAATAAATGGAGAGTTTCCAAATTGGTTGATTGAGAACAACACATTCCTACAACAACTTTATTTAGAAAACTGTTCTCTTTCAGGTCCGTTCTTGTTGCCAAAGAATTCTCATGTGAATTTGTCAATCCTAAGTATATCCATGAATCACTTCCAAGGCCAAATCCCTTCAGAAATCGGAGCTCGTTTGCCAGGGTTAGGAGTTTTATTTATGTCTGACAATGGTTTCAATGGAAGCATTCCTTTCTCGTTGGGTAACATTAGCTCGCTGCAAGTGTTAGACTTGTCCAACAACAATTTGCAAGGGCAGATCCCTGAAGGGATATGGAATATGTCTTCTCTTGAATTCTTGGACTTATCAGGAAACAATTTCTTTGGTCGTTTATCACCTAGATTCGACACTTCTTCAAATTTGAGATATGTTTATTTGTCTAGAAATAAATTGCAAGGACCGATCGCAATGGCATTTTATGGCTCCTTTCAGATATTGGCATTAGATCTTTCCCATAATAATTTAACTGGTAGAATTCCAGAATGGATTGGTAGCCTATCTAACTTGAGATTTTTACTCTTGAGTTATAACAATCTTGAAGGTGAAATCCCAATTCCATTATCCAGGTTGGACCAATTAGTCCTGATTGATCTTTCTCACAACCACCTTTTTGGTAACATCCTCTCTTGGATGATATCTACTCATAATTTTCGAGTAGAAAGCACTTCCTTTGATTTTCTGGCCATATCACAACAATCCTTCTGGTACTTCAATGGAATTGATCTCTCATGCAACAATTTCACAGGAGAGATTCCTCCTGAAATTGGAAACCTTGGTATGATCAAGGTATTGAACCTTTCGCATAACAGTTTGACCGGACCAATTCCACCAACATTTTCAAACTTAAAGGAAATAGAGAGCTTGGATCTTTCCTACAACAAACTGGATGGAGAAATCCCACCTCGACTTACTGAATTATTTTCTCTAGAAGTTTTTAGTGTGGCTCACAATAATTTGTCCGGTAAGACTCCTGCGAGAGTTGCATAGTTTGCCACGTTTGAGGAGAGCTGCTACAAGGACAACCCTTTTCTTTGTGGAGAACCGCTACCTAAAATATGTGGTGCGGCCATGCCACCATCACCAACGCCAACACCAACGCCAACTTCAACAAACAATGAAGATAATGGTGGCTTTATGGATATGGAGGTTTTCTATGTGACCTTTTGGGTTGCATACATCATGAGACTGCTGGTAATAGCTGCAATTCTGTATACAAATCCATATTTGCGACGAGCTTGGTTTCACTTTATCGAGGTGAGCATCAGAGCTTGGTTCCACTTTATCAAGGTGAGCATCAACAATTGCTATTATTTTCTAGTGGACAATCTTCCGATTTTATCAAAGTTTGGATTTTCACGGTACTAAGACCTGGTGCATCGTTGTGTATTCTAGTTTTAAGATTTAAACAAGTTTAAAGGCATGCTCAAGCAATATTGTATTAATTTATATAGTTCCATTCGGTTTTATGGGTTTTTACACAGCGTGGGCTTGTCAATTCCATAGAGTTTTTACTTCCCTTGTATATTACATTGTTACTTGATTTTACGGATGATTATTCAAATTTACAACATAAATATCCAAAAATATTTATATCAAAGGAGATACATTACAACACAAATATCAATTCAAATTTATTGCACTGATTGTATATAAGCTTGTGAGCACTTAGAGAATTTGCTTGATCTAAAGCTTCAATAACTAGAGTATTGATCCTGTGAACATAGCATTCTGTCGACAGCACTCCCCACTTGAAATGGATGACCACCCGGGTGAGCAAATGAATCAAAGCAGTCTCGAGCTAGATTCCACATAACAATTCATCTCCACATGTATGATGGCTTCTAAGTTTCAACCCACTTCTCAATACTATAATCTCAAACATCCAGCATATGCCGCAATGCTTGATTAAATTCATTTGATTACGCTCAGACCATGTCTCTAATGTTCCAAAAGTGATTTACAGAAAACTAGAAAACCTGATATCATTAGCTTTCACCGCTTAAAAGAAAAAAAAAATTCCTTTAAAAAAAACTAGAAAACAAGAATTACAAGAATAATAGATCCAATTAGACATGGACAAATATCCAGTGAAAGAATATATGAAAATAAAGTTAAGTCTCTTGTTAGAATCTTTAATTACCTCCACTTGCTTAAAACACTGAGACATCAAAATGCATTTCAGGATCTCACTTCTTCTCTTCCTACCATGTCCTTTAGCATTATCATATTTCCAGTTGCAATAGCCAGAACAAGGAGAAAGTTAAGAAAGCAAAGAAGGGAGCATTAAAAAACTAAACTGCCTTGTTTGTTTCATGGAAACTACTTTCTTGAAAACAACTTTCCCATGTCCGGTAAACTTTGAGAAACCACTTTCCAGGAAATCAAAATAAGGCCTCTAGTGCTTGTCCCAGCAATGAAATCAAAATAGTATGCAATCCTCGCGTCCTTGCTATCCACATCCAATTTCTATGTATAGAACAACAATGAAACGAGGCTGCCTATATACAGTTTTCTTGTGTACAAGATTAATAAAGGAAAATATAATGAAGTCTTTCACTATATTTTCCTTTATTCATCTTGTACTAGGCTGCATGTTGAGAGAACAAATTAACCTGGAGCTTTGATTCAAGAACACTGGGGACTTCACTACAAAATGATATTTCTCACTTCTCCACAATCATTGATAAGGATTGTAATGAAGTAAACCTAATGCTCTGGTTCACCAGAACTTCCATTCCCTAAAAAATTAACAAGGATCATAACAGGTACAATATGGAGTACACTGCATTTAAATGTATATCATGTTATTGGAACTGATGAAAATGGTAGCTTTGGATGGGTCTAATTTATTTTTTATAAAACTACTTTCCAAGCAGAAACTACAATCAAGGTCTAAAACTATTTTACACTGCATTGAAATTACAAGGTCCCACTAGGGAAAGATAAATATATATGGAGTCGCGTTATGAAGCAATTTCTACACAAGTTCTAATCGTAGGTTGGATTTTGAAAGATTCCAAGCTTCGTTCAGAAGTCCTGCACGCGCACAAAGATCAACCACGCAAGAATAATGCTTGACTTTTGGGACCAATCCAAATGACAATTTCATTGATTCAAACAATTGGCGGCCCTCATCAACCAATCCGGCATGCACACATGCAGAAAGTACTTCAATCATTGTGACTTTATTTGGATTAGGATCTGCCTCTCTCATTCCATTGAATAGTACAATTGCTTCATTGGAAGCTCTATTCTGTGCACACATATGAAGTGATAGTTGAACAAAAAAAAAATCATATTAACTTGAAACGCATTTACAAATTTCATATATTTGTGTGGTTTTTATTTCATAGCTGATTAATTAGGAAGAATTCAAATTTCAAGTTAGTTTAAAGGAACAGAAATGAACACAATTCCACTATTTGTGACAATTACAAAGTATAAAACCGATCTAATTACCATGTGATAATGGCATTCCAAGTGACAACATCCTTGTTTGGCATTGAATCAAAGACCCTCCTCGCAGATATCAAATCCCCACACTTACCATACATGTCAATCAAGGCAGACTCCACATACGAATTTACCTCCATCTTCTTCTCCAAAACCAAGCCCCTCCACCCATCTCCCCAAACCCAAATCCCCACACGCCACAAGAACATTCACCAACGTCATCTCATCTGGATCAAACCCCTCCTCCCTAATTTCCATAAACAACCCAATTGCCTCTTTAGCAAAACCCATCTTAGAATACCCCGAAATCATCGAATTCCACGACACCAAGTCTCTGTCACCCATTTCATCAAACACCTTCCGTGCAAACCCCATTTCACCACACCTTGCGTCCATTGTAGTCAAAGAATGATTCACATGCTCATCACCATTCAAACCAGCCTTAAACACCAGACAATGACCAATCTTTCCATGAACCAAACCCCAAACATTCCCTCACGCTATAAACAAAAAAGGGTATGTGAAATTATTTGCCTTTAGGCCTAAAGACTTTAGCTTGTAATACAATTCAACACAAAATTCATAGGTTTTTCGATTTACATTGTTTAATCAGAGATAAAAGCTTTTCAGTTAGGGTTTGATGATGTTCTTTTTGGGTTTGGAAGTTGAGGTTGGAAAGAGGGAGGTGGTAGGGTGGTAGAAAAGAGGTAGGTCTTGTCCTGTACTGTCTTCGGACACAACAGGCATTGCATAGATGGTTACGATCATTGTTTTGATTAAAAAAAAGGTTTTTTCCTGCAACACCAATTTGATTTCTTGTATGTTCTCATGTAGTCACCAATCAACATTTGACAGATTATATGCCCGGGAGAGGAAACTCTACCAAGAAGTCAGGGTACATCTCAAATCTTCTGCATAACTTTTTGAATGATGCATTCCCTAGTTTTCAAGGCCATGATTATAGCATAGAATTTCAATGTATTTATTTTTGCTGCTGGAATGGGTTTTATCTATGCACAGCAGCTAAGAGGCGATACACACAGGGTCCCAATCTTTTCAAAGAGATTTGGAGCAGGGTTGTCAGTTGAATGAGGCAGATGTATATATGGAAATGGTGGAGGTTGATGAAGTAGAGGTGTAATGACTACAGAGAAAATGGCTGAAATTCCCATAAAGGTACTTTGTGCAGGAATGTCAGTTGCAAACAGCTCGCTTACTGAATTTGCTATTGGTTCTGCAGAGGTACATGCAGAATATGTTAAGTAATGGGAGAATGCCATTGCCAAGTGCTCCAGAGTCCTAGCAGAAACATGAAGAAGGAATTGGAAGTGAATCAATGAGAATGAATGAGTGCTCACGGGGTGAATTTTTTACAGTGGATTCAAATTCAACAACTACAAGGGCTATTTCCTGCAGCACGGAGAGTTTCTGAATTTTCATTATTAGAATCCAACTACTTTGGCCACAATTTCCTCAGAAGTCTGAACCACCTATCACTGTGCTTAAGGAAATGTTCACAATTAACAACCTACAACTGTTGGATGATTAATCTTCAAAGATTTTACATGGAATACAAGAATGAAAGGTAAAAAGGAAACTATCTTTCTCACAGTGATGTCCATGACTGATTTGTCATGAGAAAGAAAAATTGTCAAGGAAAATACAAATGTCTCAGAAAATGAATGCTTCTTCAGTCATAACTGAAGCCTTCATCTTCTTCGTCATCATCAACCTCGACCTCAGAAAAGTTAACAAATGAAACAAAATGTTCAAAATGGCACAACCATGTCGAATGAGATGCGGCGTGGAAAAAGACGGAGCAATTTTTTACTTGAAGGCAGCATTCTTTAAACAGCGAAAGAGAGGCAGTCTTTCACTCCCCATATATCTTTAAACACACGACAGTGCAGAGAAAACTCTGCCAACTGCTATACGTGACATTTCTCATCTTAACACAGCCAGTACCCAAAACCAAACACATCAAATGACTGCCACAAATCCCCTGCCAACTGATACCCAACAGAATCATCCCATGCAAACGAGGGCCAAAAATAACATTCACAAACCTCTTCAAAAACTAAATCTTCATACCCAATTATCCAAACCTCTTGATCTTGAACCCTCCACATCAGCCCAAGCTCTCAAAGATCCAAAATAGCATAATGCCATGTCTGAAGAATATAATGCTCTTGTTTGAATTGGAACATGGGAGCTGCTACCTTCCAATCCCAGTCAAAATGTTGTGGGTTGTAAATGGATTTTCCACACTAAACGAAATTCTGATGGCTTTATTGACAGGCACAAGTCTTGTAATAAACTTAAGATAGGGAGATTTACGGTTCTTCCACCAACAAATTGAAGTGTTCGTTCATATGTAGTATCAATAGATGCCCTGTTCATTGATCAGAAAGATGCCTTATTTGGAACTATATTAGAAGCAAATTTTATGTACAATCATCAAGGACGAATCCATGGAAAATCTCCATACCTTCTTGAGACTAAAATTGTTGGCAAGAGTTATGGGTCATTTGCAACTCACTCCCGTTCTATGGGTCTGTTACACATCATGCGTTGCCAAGTTTTGGAGAACTTTCAAATCCAATTTGATTTCATTCTTGTTATAATTTATTTTATGATATAAATGAATCTCATAAGTGGAAGAACAGCCCGTTCTATGGGTTATAACCACTAGTGATGTTGATGTGATTCCTTTATTTTATCTAACCACTTGCTCAGATTTTGGTAAATTCTTAGTTTGCTCCTTCAAATTTCTCAGCTTCGTCTTGAAATTTTAGTTTCTAACAATCGCCTTCTATAATCTTCATTATTAAAATCAATTATTTTTTAATATAAAAAAAAATTAAAAGATAATAACCTGAGTTAATTATGGAGTTTTTTATGGGGAGAAAACTCCCTTTAAGCCCTTGACCACTACCTCCTCTAAAATATCTGTCTTTGTCATAACTCAGGGACTCCGTATCTTTTAAGGTGAATTAACAAGTTTGAACTCAACTCTGTATTTTCTCTAAAGAATTCCTCTTTTTCTTTGGCCTTGATGTTCTCACAACCTATCTAACAATTTGTCCATCAAGTTTTTGATCAACCATTAAGATGGTTCTATAGAGACAAATTTGGAAAATGCTTTAGTTTTATTTATTTTCCGTTATTCTCCGAAAATATCTTCGTTTCTCGATAGAATTTTCTTGAAAATAATGAGAATATTTTTAGAATTTTCTGAGTTGACGCCAGCAGTCAACAACTATCTTACATTCCCCTGGCATCATGTTCCATGCCTTGGCAAATTATTAAAGGCTCCAATGCCTCTCTAGCAATAAGATTATTTTTTTATTATTTTTCCTTGAATACACGTGTCATTTATCAAAATAATTAATTTAATCATGCATAAAAAAAAAAAATAGATCCAACTACAATGCCATTCCACAATTAATTTGGTTTTTTATTATGCTTTAGTTTTAGTGTTATGTTAATCAGGCAACATTTAATTACATGATATAAAATACAAAAACAATGTAACATAAAAAACATGTTTTATATATTTTTTTATTTTAAAAGTACAAATTTTACTCTAATTTCACTCTAAAACTATTGTAAAAAGATATTTATTTTAAATTTATCTATATTTTTATAGTTTAAAAATTAAAAATAAAATAAAATCAATCCAGACTAATCTAAAAACTGTAGGTAACTCTAACATCATTATTTTCTAACAAAACCAGCAAAGATATTTTATTAATCACTAAGTTTTCTGGTTATAAATATATTTGTAGTTGTCTTTATATCTTTTGTATTTCCAACTATTAACGAATTGAATATATAATAAATACCGAGTGAAAGAATAAATTTAGTTGTATAATGCACTAAAGTTTAAATAGGTGACTTTAGAATCACGGAGCTGTGAATCACACGGGAAGATTGAAAGAATAATTAAAGTGAATATATAAAAAAATTAGAATTGTATAAAAGTAATTAATTAATCGAAAAGTTGACCCAAGTCAAAGTCTTTTTGTGGAAAAACATGAATAAAAAAAGTTAACGCTGGCCAGCTCACTTTCCATGAAGACGGTGGATATGGAGCCCTCCCTACTATCTTTATGGAAATCACGTCTACAAAATCATGCTTTTAATATTTTAATATATTCCTCATTAATTATCATAATAATAAAAAAAGAATGCAACCGCCGACTAATTAATGAAAATGTTTAAGATTGAAGCAATTCAGGTTTCAATTTCTTCACAAGAAACCAATAAATAAAAATAACTCAAAAACAAAAACTAGGAATGTAAAGAAAAAACACACTCATTATTCTTACAACCAGTGTTTTAAAACCTGTTTGGTGGCTTTTAAAGTTTCCTTATTTTTTCATAAATTTAGCTCTGTTTCAGCTCCAGATCAATCGAGTCCCTGATCAATCTGTCGAGCCGAGCAAAGTTTTAAAACTATACTTGCAAGGCTTTCAACCAGAATATTAAGAACCAGCTGCCATTTCTAACTATCAACCATGAATTAAGAAAAAAGTATCTAATAATAAGATTAAAAGTAAATGTGTTATTTATAGAAATAATTAAAACCAGCTCTAATGCCTCTTTAATAATAAGGTTTTTTTATTTTTCCTAAAATAAATGTGTTTTTTTATCGAAATAATTAATTTAACAAAAGAAAAAACTAGATTAAAAAGGGAGCAATTTTTATCATGATCTGCTGCTCTTTTAATTAGGCAACATTTGATTATCGTGATATAAAATACAAAAATAGTAAAGATAAAAAATACATATTTTTATGTATTTTTTATTTTAAAAATATATAATTTTAGAAATAATTTCTCTATATTTTTAATCAAATATGTTTTTATTTTTTGAAAATACAGATAGAGGAAGAACAACCGTGTTGAGGATGTAGAAAGCAGTTTCTCTGTGTTCTTCATCAAAGGTATTTCATTAAAATATAAAAAGCAGTTTCTCATTATGGCTGTGGGAAATTGCTGCTCAATTTCTAACTTTTAGGCTTTTATCAGTCAAGCACGACTGATAAAATTGCACGTCATGTTTTATTATTTTAAAAATAAATTTATTTTATGATACAAATGAATTTGCCAAGTGGAAGAACAACCGTGCTGAGTACGTATCATTATTTCTTCCTTGGGGTCCAAGAGGGGCTGTGGGAAATTGCCTGCCTCTCAGCTTTTTAATCGAAAGGGTTATACTTATCTAGAAACCACTAGTGATGTTGATGTGATTCCTTTATTTTACCTGCTAAACGACTTTATAGGTCAGATTTTGGTTATTTCTTAGTTTGCTCCTTCATATTTCTCAATTTCAATATTTTAGCTAACCAACGCCGACTTGGTCATCTTCATCTGAACCATACAGTACCAAAAAAAATTAAAAAAAATTAATTAATTGCTTGAGAGTAATTAAGAGGAAATCATATTCATTCTCAAGACGTTGACCCGAAGTCAAAGTCTTTTTTTAAAAAAAAAACATGAAGAAAAGGTTAACATTATGAGCTTAAGAAAGTCATCTTTATGAAGAAGAGCCTGATGAAAATTATGAGCTTAAGAAAGTCATCTTTATTAACATTATGAAACCTATTATATTATTAATTCGGATATGAATTATATTTCTAAAATGTTTTTAAAAAATTCTCTATATACTACAATTAGCTTAAGAAAGTCATCTTTATCGGACCACACCGTACCCAAAAAAATAAAAAGAAAACAAGCATTGCATGAAAGTAATCAACTGAAACTTATATTCCATCTTGAAATGTTGACCCCGAGTCAAAGTCTTTTTTATTTTTTTAAAAAAAAAACATGAATAAAAGGTTAATGCTATGAGCTCACTTTCCATTCACTTAAATTCTCATAAAATCGGGATGAAGAGGACATTGCCGTCCTGTGCCATCAAGTTGGGTCCGATTTTTCATCATGCATTTTTTTCTAAAAGATATTCAGATTAAAAGTATTATAAAAAAGTACAAAGAAATTATATATATTAAAGATAAATATTAAATGAATCACTTGAGATATTATGAATTATGTACTAAAATAAAATAAAAAAATTTATTTTTAAATTTATTTTTAATATCAACATATCATAACGAAAAAAAATAAAAATTATTTTAAACAAAAAAAATATTAAAAAAAAACATGGTATCAATTTTTTTTCTCAAACAACCTTTTAGTTTGTAAAAACATTTTAAAAAAATAATGTTCATAAGAAAACTATATTAAAAAGCTGGTGTTTGGTAGGAAAAAAAAATGAAATCAATCAGGAAAGATTCATATTGAACTTTGTTAAAATTAAAATGGAAAATGTGGGGTGCTATAAGAATGATGAACATTTCTTTTACTTAATGTTGCTGAAGAGTTAGTAATATAACCTCTTACGTGGTAAAAGCACAAATATTGAGATTACTGAGATATATTGTTTTCATTAAGATATGGAATTCTTTAAAACAACTAGCTATGCAGTTTTTTGCACGGCATGGGTCCGTGAAGTCCTCTATAAAAGCCTTAACCTCCTCGCTGCCATTTGCAGCAATTAATATTGTAATAGTTGATATATGTTAAGATAAATTAACTGAATTGCATAAAATGAAGTAATTAACTGAAACTTATATTCCTTCTTAATGCGTTGACCCCAAGTCAAGTTATAGATAAACTGAAGAAAATAGAACAAACGTGTTTTTTTCCCCACTCTCCAGCCCACTAATTAATTCTAAAACTTAAGGACAGACTCTAGCCGAGAGCAAGTAATTGCTCGTTTGTTTAGTGAAGAGTAGGTTTTTAGAAATTATTATTTTTATTTTTTAAAATTATGTATAATTAAAAAAATTAATTAATAAAAAATATTTTTCTTACACTTCTTTTATTATTATATTTATTCATCATCATCAAGTTTATTTGAATTTCTCGAAATTTATTTGAATTTATATTTTTTTATGACCTTTGAACTTACAAGTTATTTTGATTATTATTTATTTTATTTAAGATAATTTAAGAAAAAAAAATCAATTTCATTGTCATTTAACTTTTTAATTTGTAAAATTTATTCCTTATTATTTTAATAAACTTGAAAAAAATAAAACATTAATAAGTTATTTTGATTATTATTTATTTTATTTAAGATAATTTAAGAAAAAAAAATCAATTTCATTGTCATTTAACTTTTTAATTTGTAAAATTTATTCCTTATTATTTTAATAAACTTGAAAAAAATAAAACATTAATAAATTATTTTTCAGCTCATTTTCCGTGACATAACCAAACACTGAAAAGTATTTTTCAACTTATTTTTCATTACACTATCAAACATTAAAAAATAATTTACTTTTCTGAAATTCATTTTACAAAAAATATTATTTTTCAGCAAACAAACGGGGTGTGAATCTCAAAACTTTAAAACTGATTTGAAGGTATCAAGTGATCATAAAAATAAAAAACTAATAATATGTTGGCAATTATATTATTCTAAAATTAATAAAGGATGATAAGTAAGAACATGGTTATAAAAGAGGTCGAGGTTATCCGTTTTTAATTTTATATAATTCTGGCAAGGAAACCATCGACTTTGAATTATAATCATTATGCTCATGAATATCCTTGGTTGAAGAGAAGCATCATATTATGTAAGAACTACCTGTGCCGCTAATTTACAGTCACCTTATTTATGTTAATAGGCAACATTTAATTACCATGATATAAAATACAAAAATAGTGGGAACATGTTATGTATTTTTTTCATTTTAAAAATATAAATTTTACTCTATTTCACTCTAAAACTATTGTAAACAAATATTTATTTTAAATTTATCTATATTTTATAGTTCAAAAATCTTTGAGGTCTAGTAGATAGACGCAAGACCTTGTCAATTCAAGATTTTAAGTAGTACAAAATCACATAGTAAAATAAAATTGAATTCCATAAAAGTAATGAACTGAAAAGTTGACCCCAAGTCAAAGTCTTTTGTGGAAAAAAAAAAACATTAATGCAAGGTTAATGCTAGCTAGCTACCCCAAGTCAAAGTCTTTTGTGGAAAAAAAAAACATTGAATGAAAGGTTAACGATAGCCAGCTATTTTGCAGTGTAAGATGGGTTTGTGAGAGACCATTAATGCCATCTGCATTTTTTCCATGATATGGGTCAATGGGTTGGTCGACCGTGAGACCATTAATGCTATCAATTGTTTTTTCCACGAGATGGGTATGTGAGACCATTAATGCTTTCTAGCAACATGTATGACTTAACAATATTAACTATCTTTTATTTTATATATATTAAAAATAAATATTAAAACCTATTATATTAATTTGTGAATTTATCAAACTTTATAACTATTAATATTAAATTCAAAATTTATACATATTACAAATATTTAAACATATCATGTGAATGTGACATGAGTTATCTGCTTAGCTTAAGAAAGTCATGTTCATCATGACCATAGAGTAAAAAAAAATATTGAATTGCATAAAAGTAATTAATCTAAATTTATATTCCATCTTAAAACGTTGACCCCAAGCCAAGGTTTTTTTTTTTTTTGGAAAGAAAAAACATGAATAAAAGGTTAATGCTAGGCACCCCAAGTCAAGTCTTCTCTATGGATCCTTTGTCCCTAAATAAGCTCACCTCAAGTAATCCGTTGTGCTTCACGAGGTTCCATAAGCTGAAAATATACTCCTTTTCCAAAGCTGAAAGTATACCAACTTCAATCCTTGAGAAAGAGTCCCTATCCTTGATTAAAATACTATATTTAATAGAAGTAAAATGTTGAAAAAAAAAATTACCAGTTTTTATTAACTAAATAAACTTGTCGAACCCATCCTTGCTGCTGATATTTTTTTAGTATTTAAGCTCCAAATCTACCGTAATCGACAGAAACATATATCAACGGGTTAGGTTGTATATTAATTGAAAAACTAATTAAGTTTTTTTTTTATCCCAATAACTTTAAGGTTGCACCTCTTATATTAATATAATATATTTAATAAAATTCCATAAACTACTGTATGTCTCTAACAGTGAAAATACCACTATAACTGGTGGCAATCCTCCAGTTCCAGGGGTCATGTATTTTTTTTCTCAGGATGGGTCCGCCATGCAATCATCATCACATATTTATGAGTCTGTAAGATCATTGCTATCTGTACTTTGGTCCTTGATAGCGTTGCTTTTCCTCGAGATGAGGCCGTGAGACCATTTGCAACCATCATGCTTTTTTATCCACGAGATGGGTTCGTGGAAAAACTTTGGTTTAATTGGGAATATAGGGGTTTGATTGAGAAAATAGAAGAGAATTTTTTATGAGATGAGAGACAAAGGAGTCGAAGAAGAAATAATAGAGAGAGAGATGAGAGAACAGAAATGGGAAAAAATAGTTTTTATTAACTAAATATACTTTTGTTAGGAAGCTATAATTATTAATATTAAATTCAAAAATACATATTGCAAATATTTAAACATATCATCTGGTTTAATAGAAATTATTTGTATAAACATGTATGGCTTAACAATATTAATTATCTTTAATTTATATATATTAAAAATAAATATTAAACCTATTATATTAATTTGTCGATTTATCAATTCTGCTTCTTCTTCTTCTTGTTTTTTTTTTTAATAACAGTCGAGTATTATTATAGAAAGGTGGTGGAGCCAAAATTAAAGGCTAGCTAGCATAAAATAAAAACAGAGGACAGGAGGAGGAAGTAATAACATATTCAACCTTTTGAGCTTACTATAACGATGCCTTCCCATTTTCTAAACAAACCCGAACATCTGTATGTAAAGCTTTTTTTCATTTGTGCTCAATCATAGAACCAGACAATGAAGAAGGTGATTTTTCTTTCCATCATTTCACGCCACAACAAATAATTAATACGAAAACGAAAAAACTGAAAAGATATTCATATTAAAAGTATTATAAGAAATTCCTTTAGTTTCTTATGAATAAAAGGTTACTATTTAGGAAAGCTCACTTTGCATGATGATAATGGCTTGCTACTTTTTTGATATAGAAATAACGTGTGGAAAATTATGTCTTAATTTTAATAGCGATGACAAAATCAAATGATAACATTGATAGAATTAACCACAAATTATAATATTTCTAAAATACTTTATGTCATTACAATAAGTCTTTCTTTTTATTTATTTTTTCTAACGTACTTATCAATCTATTTTTTATAACACAATCAACAAGAAAAATAGATAGTAATTTGCAATGTAAGATAAGTCTGTAAGACTATTGCCATCTATATTTTTTATCCTCTTATTTTACAAAGTTCCTTTAGTCCAATGCTTCTCATAAAAAGAAACATGTTTTTTTTTAAAAAAAAATACATGAATAAAACAATTTTGTTTTTGCTTTTATATATATATATATTCTTTTTTAGTTCAAATTATTATATTTTTTATTGAATATTTTTTCTAATTATTGTTTTTAATTCAATAAACTATGATACTAATAATTAAAAACCCGTTTTTTTGTCAAAACAAAAATTATATATATATAATTCAAAAACTATAATTTTAATAAAAAAAAATGCATTTATACTCTATAATTTTATTAGCAAGGTTTGGGACAACCCTGGAAGTTATGAGCAAAAATCTCATCAGAACTAAAAAAAAATAAAAATGGCCACGTACGTATTGCCATTTCTTTTTGGTAATTAAATTTTTCTCCTTGACCTTATTGAAGTTATTTTGCAATGAATCAAAAGAATTAAACATGTATATACATAGACAAACACCAAGTTATGACTCAAAATTCCCATATAAAAGATGCCCCCAAGTTTTAGAATTTACCCTGGGGCAAGTCTGTGCAAGGGCACAAGGGGATGAAGGATTTGAAGGGGCTAAGAGGTGGGTGAGATGTTTTGTCAAGAAATGATTTTGCAAAATTTCTTCATATTTGTTGAGTAACTAAGATAGGAGTCTTGATCAAGGCAATAACATAGGCTCTCCAAGACGATTGACCAGAAGGAGAGAAGGAAGGCTCATTCTGCTACACACTGGCTCTTACTCTCAAAGAAGAAATAATTACTTTAATCTTACTCGATTTACCAATTCTTAGAGTTTAAGTATCATCTTTTACTATGTTTCTTAGTTATTATAAATATACCTTGATGAGATATAATCTTCAAGCATGTCTTCTGAAACTTGGAAAGGAGTAAAAGCATCAGGCTCTTCTTCATCAAGGAACTCTGCCACACAAGATATATAAAGCAGTGACATTGCTGATGGTAAAACTTCACTCCTGAATGAGTGCTGAGGCTGTAAGCCACAAGTCATTAGTTTGAAGGTGTAAAACTGGTTAGTAAAGTTTGAGGAAGACCATTTCACACATACGGAGTGTTTAACTAAAATAAATAAATAAACAAGATGTAGAAAACAAGAAATCCAATTAGTCTAATATGA
>CAXHTJ010000413.1:0-19794 GCA_964019445.1 Populus tremula | reverse complement strand
AAATTCGAATCAACATGTCAACTCAAAACCTAACCGTCTCGATTGCTACTCAATCAACCTAGTTAAATTCATTTAACTTATGACCCAAATTTTTAATTAATAGATGATATCTACTGCTTGCATGTTGTAGATATTATTTGTAACTCTCTGAACTGTGATAGATTTCTAAATATTTTTTCTTCTAACTAAGATTTTTTAAATATGCTAACTTACCAAACACTAATGATTTGAAGACAACATTTATCAACTTGAATTTGCTTGTTGGTAAGTAAATCTCTCAACATTTATAGTGGCAATTATCTGTCAACTGAATGGGGCTTTCATGCCGATAGGTATTTTCAAATTCACGTGCTTGCTTGCTAGTGATTTTCTTCCCATCCACGTATCTCTAATATATATATTGAATTGAAAGAGAGAGCTTACTACTGCTATCGGAAAAATTACCTTCATTTTTAGAATATATATATGTGAGGGATGTGAGCTATCTTGGGCCAGTCCTCTCCTTTCTCTTTCTTACACCTCTTCTTCAATTTTGGACAATTTGCAATTGTCATCTCTCTGAGGTTGCTGAGACTCTGCACCCCATCTGGCAAAGACTCCAAATTAGGGCAATACCCAATCTCCAAGTGTGAAAGGGACGTGAGATATCCAATCTGATTTGGCAAAGAAGCTAATCCCTCGCAGTTCGATATTCGTAAAGATTGGAGAGAAGTGAGATATCCAATCTGATTTGGCAAAGAAGCTAATCCCTCGCAGTTCGATATTCGTAGAGATTGGAGAGAAGTGAGATATCCAATCTGATTTGGCAAAGAAGTTAATCCCTCGCAGTTCGATATGTGTAGAGATCGGAGAGAAGTGAGATATCCAATCTGATTTGGCAAAGAAGCTAATCCCTTGCACTCCAATATACTTAGATGTCTAAGAGAAGTGAGATGTTGGATACTCTCTGGCAATGAATTGAGCTCTGGACATTCACCAAGGTGCAAAACCTCAAGTGCCGTCAGATGCCGCAATCCCTCTGTTAGAGATGTGAATTTATCACAATGTCGAACAGATAACTTGTGAAGAGAAGATAAGCCACACAACCCATTCATTGGCAGACAATTTAATCTTCCACAAAACGATATCTCTAAAACCTCCAAGGAATTGAGGTTACGAGGACCTTCCTCTGGCAAGCTTTCAAGTTTCCCGCAATTCCAAATCTCCAATCTTTTAAGAGCAGAAAGGTTATCTAATACCCTATTTGACAAAGACTCCAAATCTCGCATCTCATAAACATCTAAGCTTTCAAGGAGGGTATTATTTTGCAAAAACCCATCGGGAAGCTCCCTCACATTTGGAATCTGTCCTATGAGAAGGGAGGTGATAGAAGTGAGATTCCTAACTGACATCAGCGACGAAACATTACCTCCAAGGATGGCTAATTTTTTAACGGAGGGTATAATTGGTATTTTATTCAACAAAGGGCAATAAAATATCTTCAATTCTCGAAGGCGAGGAAAAGTACACGCAGCCCATTGCTCTAATCCCTCCATGTACTTAAAAGTCAGCGTCTCCAAAGATGGGAATGGATTTTGCCCATCTCCATACACATTGCTGTCAATACTCTTCACACCATCCATTCCAAGTAATACAAGATTCTTAAGGAACTGTAGTTTTCCCAATGGTGGAAGTTGTTCACAGTGGTCACATGCTGATAGCTCCATCTCTACCAGATTTGGTAGCGTCATGTTCAAGTTCATCATCCAATTTGTGAATTTTGAACCTCCATATCCCAATATCTTCAACTTCTTCAGATTTGAATGAGGTTGGAGCCCTTCAAGGACCTCCTCGTTATTTACCTGAATAACACTCTTTCTTTGTTGTGATGGCCGAAATGAAGAGTTAAAAAGGTAAGATCCATTCCCATGCCAAGATAAAGTCAGTGATAAAAGAGCTGTCTTCAACTTCAAATTGGCACTTTTGGCATCATTTGAATTCTTAACATTCACAAGATCTGCGATACTCAATTCACCAGCAACATTATTCAGCCTTTCCAGCTCACTTATGCGACGACCATTCTCCCCACCCACAATGAACAGGGTAAGTTTTCGCAGGCCTATCAATTGCCCCATTCCACAAGGCATAAATCGAAGTGAACGGCAATCTGTGATGTCAAGATAGACAAGACTTTTCATGTGCTTCATACCTTTTGGTAATTGGATGAGTTCGCTGCAACCTCTCAGATCTAGTGTCTGGAGGTTTTGGAGTGAGGTTATGCTTTCAGGCAGTGTCTTGAACTCGGAGCCTGATACATCTAGATACCTTAGATGCTTCAAATCACAAATTGACTTCGGCAATTTCTTCACCCGGACATTTCTTAAACTCAAGGCTCGATGTTTTGGACTAGAAGAATACATATCAAGGCTCTTTCCCCAGCACTTTTTAATCCAACCATAATCCACCAAAAGACATGTGCGCAGTGAATGGACATTGAGAAGTTTTTCTTCTGGAGAATATATATCTCTGTATTTAAAAGCTACATGACGAACAGTTTTAGGAATTTCGAACTTCCCATGGCCTTCGGTGTTATAGCATTCTTGTTCTGCAATGGATTGTGCAAGATCATGCATAAGATCATGCATTTTACATGTTATGTTGCCAAATCCATCTTCCTCGACCTCTTGCAGAAATGACCTTCCCACTAGTTCATTGAATATCTCAATACCCATGACGTGCAAATCCATTTCTCTTCTGCAAGAAATAAAGCCATTTGCCATCCACAAAGCAATCAGCTCCTCCCTCCTCATCACCTGATCTTTTGGAAATATAGCGCAATACGCAAAGCATTGCTTCAAATGTGGTGATAGATTAGTGTAACTCAACCTCAAAGCAGGTAAGATCATGCTTGCTTCTTCTCTTAGATCCCAAATCTCACTTTCTTTGACAGCTATCCACTGATCTTCACTTTCTTTTAGCCGCATTAGGTTCCCGAGTGCCTTTATAGCTAAAGGAACACCACCACACTTCTTGACTATTGACACTCCAATGGCTTCCAGGTGTGCCCGCTCCTCTTTCCTTCTCATCCCGAATGCAAGCTGTTGAAACAACTGCCAAGAATCTTCTTCAGACAATCTCCCCAATTGCTTGACAGAAGTTGTTGCCATTCTATCAGCAACCATCTCAATACGCGTAGTTACTATGACAGCACTACCTTTAGCTCCACACCTTAATACCTCCTTCAATTTATTCCACCTATCACCATAATCATCCCACACATCATCCAATACAAGCAAAAACTTCTTTCCATTTAACTTCTGTTGGAGGCATCGTTGCAAGGGATCCAATTCTTGAAGACCACAAGAGGCACCATCAATGGACTCTATGATGGCTCTTGTTAATCTACTGAGATCGAAATCAGTAGATACACACCCAGATCCTCAAACTGAATTGTTGTTTGACACTTTCTTCATTGAAGAGCAGTTGAACAAGTGTTGTCTTACCCAGCCCGCCCATCCCCCGTATAGCATAAATAGGGAGATCACCTGAAGTAGTGAGCAGGATGTTGACTAGTTCCTCTTTCTCCTTGCCTCTTCCATAAATTTCTGATTCATTCACCGAAGACCAAGTCTGACGCTGAACAAAACTCTCTGCTTCCATCTCCAAAGTCCCCTCTGTTAGGTGGAAATTTTGTCTCTCCTTGGCAATGACATTTAGTTTTTCTCTAACATTCTTCAATTCATGAGCCATCCTTCAATTCATTTTCCAAACATGCTCCAATAAAGGTACAAAATGCTATAAAATTCAATTGGTTTTATTAGAGAATTTCTCCCTTTTCAGGAATCTTCAGATTTTTAATTGATCTTAATTTTCAGGATCTTCGACTGGTTAGAGATAAGTTTACTCATGTTTCAAGGGGATTTGCGTTTGTACATTTCCATTCGGTAAATCAATGTCATTGGTGATTGGATTTATTGACTATTTTATTCCTCTTATTTTGCTTTCCAGTTTTTCTTAGTCCAAGTAATCTTTGATGGTTGTTGTGCAATTCAAATGATGAAGTACAAATTTGTTATAAACAATACATAATGACATATACATGTAAGCTTTATTAGGAGTTTTGTAAACTTATTAACAATGATTCAGAAGTATCTTGTAATAAAACTATGGAAATTATACAGCAAACTGTGATTTGGTGGTGCTGTTTTTTTTTCCACCTTCCAGTCAAGGCTATCAAAATTAACCAAATTTAGTGGTACCATGGAGACTCTCAAAATTTGTATGTTGCTGATATCAACAGCTTAGCTACATAATGAATTCCCATTTCAAGCACTTTATGCTCCTTCAAGCTTTTCTTTTTGAAAATTTAGCTGTTTGGCCTTTGTTCCCTGCAAGACCCCTGTTCTCCTTATGGAGGATTTTATTTGCTCTTTATAGAATTAGAGAAGCAATAGAAAAGAGTTGCATGAAGAAATAATGGATGCACTCTTTGTAATAATATGGTTCTTGTCTTGTAGGTTGAGGATGCTACTAAAGCCCTTGATGCGACCAATGGAACCACTCTTGAGAAGAATGGGCTGATCTTACGAGTGGCTTATGCAAAGAGCATTCTTGGCCCAGGGGCATCAGGACCGTCACAGTCAAGCAGCTTAGCAGCAGCTGCAATTGAGGCAGCGGCATTTTCCCAACAGGTATTTCATGGAACCTTTCCTTCAATTATTGCAACTTCTTTTTGGTTAAGAACTTTAATTATTGACATACTTTCAGACTTAAGAATTTGAAGGAGCAGGGAAAATCCACTCTTCTTTTTAGCAAGAAAATCTACACTGTCCGTAAACTACTTTGATATTCTGTTATTTGAAGTCACTGAAAGCTTTTTGTGAAGTGATTGTTGGTGGGAAAGTAGGAGAAAGTTGACATTGCTTGTGTTTTGTACCTTAGAAATGTAACAGATACCCCAAAGACAAGGGCCTCACTCTTCTTGGAGAAATGGTTTTGTAAAGTGAATGTTGATGAACAGAACAGAGGAAAATGATATTCTGATATGATACATCCATTTCATACCTCAGATTAACCAGTTTAGGCATTTTTTTTATAATCTTTGAGGCCATAGGCATTTCTTTTGATCGAAGAATAAATCTCAGTCAGATTATCAACATGTAATTTGTCATGGCAATCAGGCGTTGACAAGGAATCCACTCCATGAACTTCAGATGAATGTGGTTGGGTGTTTGTCAAGGTCCTACTTCCACCTTAATGGATTTGTGCTCAAACCTTTTGATGTTGATCTTAATGTGATTTCATTCATGCATTAGACAGTGCAGGTTTTGGTATGGTGCGTTGAATGGAGAAATACCTCCTAAGGATTCTTTTCTTGTCCCTACCAATTTTATTTGTCACTTGGAATATTACTAACTATAACTTGATATTGTTATATTTTTAGTTGCATTACTACCACCCTTTATCTTAATTCCATGTGCTTCCTTTGTGGCTTATGAATATGCTGATTTTATACATGATGATTGAATTTTTAAAATTTTATCTTTTCATATTCTAGTATGATGCTGTTGGATGGGCACCCAAGGAATATAACCCAGATGACAATCAATCTGCTGGTGGGCAGGAGCAAGCCGGTGGGGAGATTACAGTTCAAAAGGATGGTTCTGCACCACAATCTGGTTTTGTGGGGATGAAGCATCTGGTTATTACTATGATGCTGCTTCGGGCTTCTACTTTGATGGAAATACAGGTTCCTTCTACATTTCTTGTTTGGTTTGTATCAAGTGGAAGTGAAAGATAACATTTTGTACGTGTTGTGGATCTGAGCTGTTGTTACAATGCATGTATTCAGTTGTAATTTGATCTAGGTCTCAATTACATGATGACATGTTTATAATCCTTGTCTTTATGTTAAAAGAATTCCTGGAAAGGCAATGTTGTTTTCATTTTTTTAGTATAATTGGATAGGTAGTTGGCATGTTTCACTCATTGTAAATGCTTTGTTACAGGTTCTCTCTGGTACAAGCTGACATATATTTCGTCTATGAAGTATTATAAATATATATTTTCATTTTATACCTACGAACAAGTTTTATCTGATGATACAGTTATATAGAGAAAGAGGTGGGAACAACATTCCTGTGTGGAACTTGGAAATCACGTTCATGGTTAACTGTCTTTCTGGGCATTTCAGCCTTTTTGGTAATTCAAAAGTAACAAGTTATAAGTTAGTCTCTGAGATTGTGAGAGAAAATGTACATAGTACTTCCTGCAGATCTTGCACAAGTGCTTACCATGAAGAATACTTTGGGAACAGATGGCCTGCTTTTCTGTTGTGTTATTATTGTTATAGTTAGTGGAGGCTTTTGACTTGTATTTTAATCTGGGAGCTTGAAGTCCGTTACCACTTCTAATAACTGCTTAATGACTATTTGTATACTTTGTGAATAATGTATTAGGAAAATTATGCATGTGAGTTTTAGGAAAAAGAATAAGGTATCTAGTTCTCTGCATATATGGTGCATGTGCTTGTAATTTACTCTGTTGCCTTCCTTGAATTGACTGGAGTTGCTTATCTGTAAGCCTGTGTTTACTCTCATGGCTCTCAATTGTGCAATCCATAACTTCATCACTTAAATTTCTCTTAGGAATCATTTTGATCCTCCGCTTTTATTTTTCTGAAGATTCAATTTTTGCTTGTTTCTTTGGAAAAGTTAGGGATTTGGCAATATGCACATGGACCAAGAACTTTTGAACTTAGAATAGTTGTAACTAGCATCCTACATGTGTCATCTTTAGAGCTTAATCTAAAATCATAATTCCTTTTCAAGTTGGTTCTTTGATTGTGTGATATGCTCCTGTTCTGTGCAGGTCTTTATTATGATGGCAATCAAGGGGTTTGGTACTCTTATGACCAGCAAACTCAGCAGTACATCCCTTTCACAGATAACAATGACAATAAAGCATCTAGTAATCAGTCTGAGAATTCCAAGTCATCTGACGGTTCCAGTAACAGAAAAGTAGTAATTTCTGCTCCAGCTGCTACAATTACATCCACAGAGAAGGCTGCCTCCTTACCTGATGCTGTCCAGGCTGCTGCTTCAGCAGCATTAGCTGCAGAGAAAAAAGAGAAGGAGAAAGCAAAAGAGATAAAACTTGCTTCAAAGAGCAGTATTTTGGCTAACAAGAAGAAAATGAACAATGTATTAACAATGTGGAAGCAAAGGAGTCATGAAGGACAGACTACGCGTGTGGCTCTTGATGATAGTCATCCATCTACTCCAGCTGATGACAGGTCGTTTCAGCTGGGCAATCCACAAAGAAGAGCTCTATGTCCAGTTCAGGAGTAGTCACAACTCCATCTGCCCAAACTAATGGTTTGGAGTCTTCAGTCAAGCCAAGACCTGTGAGCAACAGCACAGGAGGGACTTTGATGGGGGTTATAAGGGGTTCTGGACGAGGTGTTGTGAAGTCTGATACTTCATATTCTGGACCATCTGCTGGTGTTTCTACATCTAATGCTGCTGTACCTCTAACCATGGCAGGTTCATCAACAAATGCAGATACATCTTCAGATGCAACTCCTTTTAGGACAGATGTATCTGCATTGGGCTCTTACACACCACCTGTGGCTGCTGGGAGTGGCAAGAGGAGATTTTCTGAAATGCCTCTACCTTCTGCTTCTACTCACAAGGAGCAACCACAAAATTCCTACAGGGATCGTGCAGCTGAAAGGAGGAGCTTGTATGGTTCTTCTTCTGTTGGAGACGATCTGCCTGATGCTGATCCACGTAAGCTTTAACAATATGTTTTTCAGTATACCTTTATTCTATTTTTACAAGGTCATATTTTGTTAGGTAAATTGAACTTGGTGCCTTTTACATCTGCCTGTTAACCCCTGGATGTCTATCAGATCTTAGTTTTCCCAAACTTCTCAGTGATTCGAGTGAATGGGTTCCCATGTTTTACTTCATAGAAATATTAACTTGTGAGGAATCCTTTGTGTTTGCCATTCATGATCTCTTAAAGATCGGGATTCTGCATTCAAAAGGAGTACTTTGGATCCAATGCCTTTCCCCCCTGGTGTTGGAGGAGGACGTGTGATTGGAGATGCTCAGAGTTATGAGGTGATTACAGCAGACAAGGCACTTGGCGAGAGCAATGTAGGCAATCGAATGCTTCGCAATATGGGCTGGCAAGAAGGCTCGGTATCATTTCCTTCTCTTGCACTTGTAGTTTTAACTGTGCTAATTTATGGTCCACTGTTCATAGCTTCTGAAATGGGTTTTAGTTAGTACAGCCCTTTCTTTTGTCAAAAAAATGCTCTAGAAAACTTTATATATCGTTAGAGTTTTGCAAATATATGAAATAATTACTTCAATGGTATGATGTTCCTCTCATCTCTTTTCTGTTACATGCTTGTGCTAGAGTCCAATCGTATATACTGGTGATCAATGCTTTTGCAGTAATCATGCTACTAGATTCTAACTCGTATCCATTGTGGGGATTGTCTTCTCTGGTTTTTGTTATGAATTGCAGGGACTGGGGAAGGATGGCGGTGGAATGATTGAACCAGTTCAAGCACAAGCCATAGATAGGAGAGCAGGACTTGGGAGTCAGCAGAAGAAGTTGGATCCTAGTCTTGAGGTGCAGGCTGGGGATAGTTACAAAACACTGATTCAAAAGAAGGCTCTTGCTAGGTTCCGGGAGATGTAGATTAGGGCTTAAGCTATGAGGCTGTGGTTGTAGATAAGGGCAATAAGCCATGGCGCTGAGGGTGGAAATGTGGTATTTTGGCGGGGCAAGACAGGTGCTTTTTAGTGATTTTCTGCAAACTCAAATCTCTTCTGCAATAGCCAGTCTTTGTAGATTTGTAAAAATTCATCCATGGAAGCTCCGGAATTTTGTCTAAATTGTTTCCTTTTCTTCCCCAATGACCAGAGTTGCAATCCTACCACACCTGCTGTCAAAGATGCTACAATATCAAATATCAACACACCATTGTAATGACCAAGGGAAAAACCAGTGAAATGGATGAATAAAGTTAAAAAGAATTTGTTGTGCGCTATTTCCCTTATTGAATTGACCTTTGTTAATGAATTGATTTCAACAACAGGTTGCTATAATATGGGCAGAGTCCTCTGCAAAATGACTCCATTCGAATAATCACTTTTAGTTTGATAAAAGATATTGGAGGTTGTTGGATGCAATCAACCTTAAGAATTAAGGTAGTGTTTGGAGAATGAAGAAATATACATGTTTTTAGTTTTGTGAAGGTAAAATTTATTTCAAAATTATTACAATCAATTAAATCAAACTCATATTTGTACCTTTCTATTTAAGGTTCTGTGTTTGTTTTTTATGGGTGGAGAATGTTTTTGCAAAAAAATAATTTTTCTTTGTTTTAAATTAACTTTTTAGCATAGTTTTAAGCCTGGCCCGGGACCCGTCCGACCCGGGGTTGGAACCGAGCCAGGTTGAAGAAAAAATAAAGGAAGAAAAAACCCGGTGTGATTCGGCGCGTTGACCTGGAAAAACCCGATCAAGACCCGGCTGCAAACCTGTTGACTTTTATTATTTTTTTTGTTTTTTCTTTTCTTAAAACGATGTTTTTTTTTATAAATTGATCCGGCCGACCAAGTGTCCAGGTCAAGACCGTTGATCCGGTCAAAACCCGGAACCTGGGCCTTGGACCGGGCCGGGTCTTAAAACTATGTTTTTTAGGGATACTTTTAAATTGTTTTACTGTGTTGATATAAAAAATAAATTTTAAAAAATAATAATAAAATATTATTTTGATGCATTTCTAAATGAAATATACTTTGAAAAGCAACTGTCAACATGATGTCAAACATGCTCATACGATACTACCCAAAAGCAACTTAAAAGACCGTAAGACATTATTTGAGAACGTGGTTGAAACCGTGTTTTTTAAAAAATTAATTTTTTTTTGCTTATTTTTTTTATTTTCAGATTGTTTTGATGTGCTGATGTCAAAATGATTTAAAAATAAAATAAAAAATATTTTTTTGATGTATTTCCGAGCAAAAAACACTTTGAACCACAACTACTATCACACTTCTAAACACCTCCTAAATTATTATTTTTTTGTTTTCAAATTGTTTTAATGTGCTGATGTAAAAAATAATTAAAAAAAATAAAAAAATATTAATTTAATATATTTCCAAGCAAAAAATATTTTTAACCGCAACCACTACCACACTCTCCAAAACCCTTAAATTGGATCTTCACGGGATTCCTCCCCCCCCCCCCTTATGGAATATATGTGAATCTTTTTAGTCTTCAACCACTAGTCCTTCGTGGCTTAGTTTTCTAGATCAAGCAGCTATCACATTTCTACTTGTTTTTAAGATATATCAGTTTCAAGTCTCTCCCTTGAAAGGAAAAAAATTAAGAAAGGTTTTAGGGTTTGCAAAATTGAGTGCTCTTTGTAAGGCTTACAATCTAAGATAACAAAGTATTTTCTTTTTCTCTATAAATTATATGTAAGCTTTTCTTCCTTCCAAGTTATTCCTTCTCCATTTGCTTGGTTCTTCCTCCTCAATTTCCATATCTATACCCTTCCATTGTTAACTTGTTGCAAGAGCAAAAGGATTCCGTTTAAACTTTAAAGAGAAAATTATCAATTACAAATGAAAATATTGACAAAATATAATATTCATGTTTTTGTTGGTATTAATCGACAAAAAGTCTCTGTTTGTAGATATCTAGAGAGTTATAGGTGGAAATCAATGAATAAAAAAAAAGGACTAGATATTAATTGCATTTATCAACCCTTGATACATTAATTAATACCTAAATTAAATCTTCAAAACAAATAACAGTAAAGCCTACTACAACCAAGTAAACCATCTACAACATGCATGGCGTTTTGCATTGTGATTTTATTAATTGCAACACTAAAGTCAACATAGATATCATCTTCAAGAAAACTCACCTACTCGTTCGATGCACCAAACCTAAAACTCACACAATTATCAGCAATTACGTTAATTTTTTTAAAAAACAAATGACACTTAATAAAAAAAAAACTTTTTTTGATTAATTCCAAGTAGAAACTCATCTACTTTGGATGATAGTTGACCATGTGATATCTGCTTAGAGTCTCTAGAACACAAGAATTTATAGCATGGAGACATGAAGCTATATATATATATTTTTTGTTTCTGTAGTATATATCCTAGTTATGTAGTTTTTCTTGGTTCAATATATCTGCAGGCCATAGATTTTTTAAATTAATTTTTGTTTCTTTTTCGCCTCTTTTTGGTGTTTTAATATAATTTAGGTAAGCAAACATGCCTAACTTTCTTCATTTTCACATGTTACCTGAATATTTAAATTAATGACCATTGAATAAATCGGCAGTTTATCACATTAGTAACAAATGCAATTTATTGATTAGTAATCCATCCAAACTTATTGTAAATGTAATATACTTGGTCATTAATAGCCTATGATCTAAAGAGTAGAGGAGTAGCTATGGTGGTCAAGATCTCCAGGTAAACTTGAAAGAGGTAAATGAAGCCTTCCCGTCAGTTTTTGATGATGTCTAGGGATGATAATTATACCTGTTTCTATTTATTTTATTTATTTGAATAAAGACGAGTATGAAAGGATTTTTATCTTTATAAAAACATGTAAAAATAGTCGACTTATTAAGTATGGAAGGGTCATTAATTCTATGACTCGATGACCTCTATATCAGAATTTATATATAAAAATAATTTATTATTGTTTATAATTCCTAAATTTACACTAAAATAATTTATATAGTTTTTTTAAAAAAAATATTTTGATTAAGTTTTTTTTTGGATAAATATGAAGTATTTTAATTTTTTATGTTCTTTTTACTGTATTTAATAAAAAATTAATCATGAAAAAAGAACTATATAAACCTCTAAGAATTTGCTTCTCATATAAAAATTAATACAACTATAGAGGTATTTTGTAGTTTCTTTATCTACTTCAATTAAAAGTATTCTGTATTTCTAAGTTGACCAACTAATCTTGATTTGATCACAATTACGAAAATCCTTGAAAAAAAAAAACATTGATATGAATATTGAGGTTTTTAAGGAGGCTATCGCCTACTGCTTATAGCTTCATTAAATTGCATAGCAATTGTCGTTGTCCTTAAAAAGATATATAGAGTATATTGAAAAGATATATAGATATATGGGTTTTAAATTTCATATTGAAAAAACATGTATATTTTTTGAAATATAGAGTATATATATAAAAGAGCTTCAAATCTCACATTAAAAAGATATCACATTATCCTTTTAAGTTGAAGTGTTTAAATCAAAAGGTTTTTTTATCTCACATTGAAAAAACATAATTTTTTTTCTTGAAAACATATATATATATATATATAATGGGTTTCAAATCCCACATTAAAAAAACATAATTTTTTTCTTGGAAACATTAAGCATATATACGAAAAGGCTTCAAATTCCATATTAAAAAGACATCATGTTATCCTTTTAAGTTAAAGTATTTAAACCAAAATATTTTATTATTCCATATTGAAAAAACATAAATTTTTTCTTGGAAACATAGAGTATATATACAAATGTGTTTCAAATCCCACATTAAAAAAATAACTTTTTTTCTTGGAAACATAGAATATATATACTAAAGAATTTAAAATCCCATATTGAAAAAATAAAATATTTTTTTAATATTTATATAATAAACTTTAAAAAATATTAATAACCAACTAAAACAATATGAAAAAAGAGAGGTATATAAAAAAAAATCACATTAAAAAAAAAACACTTGGTCTTGTTCGGGTTCACCCAGGTCATGGGTCGACACGCTAGGTAGATTGGGATTTTCTGAGCTATTGCCCCAGCTGATTTTTTACTAAACCCAAATCGGTTTAGCTACCGGGTTGATCAGGTCCTGGGTCGACCCGTCGGACCGGATTGAGTTTAATGACCAGGCTTTGAGCTCACAAAATTGTGAATAATATAAGTGAATTTTAAAAAATATTATTTTAATATGTTTTTAAATAAAAAATTCTTTAAAACACGTTTCCGATCCAAATACTCTTTTAATTTAATGTCGTGGGTCGTGACCACCACAGTCATATTCCTAGATGAAGAATGCCTGACTGCTAGGGGAAGGGTTAATTTCCTTTGACTTTGCGTGTTGGCTTCAGCAAGAAGAGCACATGCATTCCTCGTATTTCACAGATGCACGCACAGCTACAGATGCATGTCGTCTACTTTTTTAAATATCTTTTGAATTGCATATTAAATTAATGTTATAAACATTCTAAAATAATCTTATTTTAATATATTTTTAATTTACTTTATATCACTATACTAAACACGATTTAAATGCTGAGTTTTTGTAACTAAATAATAGTATTCAAGAAAAAAAATATCAAGCAATGAACTTTCATAGATTAAATTAGAAAATCTTAATCCTTAGTTATATTCTCCGGTTGTTGATGTATCTTGGATTTGAATCTATAAGAGCTCTGACAATAAGGAAATTAGTGGGCTAATTAGGTAGTTCTCATTTTATTTTTTTAATATTGAAGGATAAAATTAATAAAAAATAATAATTACTAAAATAATAATTAAATAAACTCAAGTTAATCGAGTAAACTCGTAACAAAAATTATGCACGTTTTTAGAATCAATAAAAAAATTTATCCTCAAGATTATTTTTATTTCATTATACAGTAAAGTGCATGATAGTGTTTGGAGAATGAAGAAATATACATGTTTTTTAAATTTTGTGGAGGTAAAAATTTATTTTAAAATTATAAATCAGTTAAATCAAACATAATTTTTTTACCTTTCTATTTAAGATATTGTTTGTTTTTATGGTTGGAAAGTGTTTTTGTAAAAAAATATTTTTTTTATTTCAAATTAATTTCTTTGGATATATTTAAATTGTTTTGATGCGCTAATATAAAATAATAATAATAATAAAATATTATTTTAATTTATTTTTAAATAAAATATATTTTAAAAATCAACCATCAATACAATGCCAAACATGCACATAGTATACTACCCAAATGCAACTTAAAGACTATAATAAGTCATTGTTTGAGAACGTGGTTGAAATAATGTTTTTTTAAAATTTGATCTTTTTTGTTTTCAAATTATTCTGATATGCTGACATGAAAATAATTTAAAAAATAAAAAAATATTATTTTAAAGTATTTCCGAGCAAAAAACACTTTAAACTGCAACCATCACCACTCTTCTAAACACTCCCTAAATTATTATTTTTTTGGTTTTTAGATTGTTTTGATATACTGATGTAAAAAATAATATAAAATATTATTTTGATGTGTTTCCGAGTAAAAAACACTTTAAACCACAACTACTACTACTACAGTTCTAAACACCCTCTAAATTATTAATTTTTTATTGTCAGATTGTTTTGATGTATTGATGTTAAAAATAATTTTTAAAAATAAAAAAATATATTATTTTAATATATTTTCAAGCAAAAAATACTTTGAACTGTAACCATCGATACACTTCTTAATTCGCCCAAAATCGGGTCTTCACGGGATTTTTTGTTTTTGGCCCTGTTATATTCATATGTGAATCTCTTCGGTCTTCAACAACTAGTCCTTCGTGGCTTAGTTTTCTGGATCAAGCAGCTATAAAGCGGAATTCACATTTCTACTTGCTTTTAAGATATATCGGTTTCATGTCTCTCCCTTGAAGGAAAAAATTAAAAAAAGGTTTTAGGATTTGCAATATTGAGTGCTCTTTGTCAGGCTTATAGTCTAAGATAACAAAGTATTTTCTTTTTCTCTATAAATACGTAAGCTTTTCTTCCTTCCAAGTTCCTTCTCCATTTGCTCGGTTCTTCCTCCTCAATTTCCATGTGGCTCCACCACATGGTCTTGTTAATTTACGACTGAATTCTAACGGTTTATGACTTCGACCACCACAGGCTTTGGTTTCCAACATTGACCTTAAAATACTACATAAAGCATGACCCTTACAGCAACTCGCTGTTTCTCCGAGGAATAGAACTTAATTATGAAATTAAGTGAGTCTTCGTCATTTAGGTCAAATTAGTGAAATTCTGTGGAAAATGCTACCAAAGGAATTGAGAGGTGTTTTTCCAAAATCTAAACCATTCCATTGTTAACTTGTTGCAAAAGCAAAAGGATTCCGTTTATACTCTAAAGTCTGCCTTGACTTCTTCCTTGCCAAGAGGTAGAGAATGGACATTTGGCATAACAACAAGAATGGTGGTTAGTGGTTACAATATTTCTTAATTCAGTAGTGGGACGACACCAAGTTTGATGATAGACATTTCCACATAAACAAAAGTTCGTAATCAGAGAATTATTAATTACAAATAAAAATATTAATTAACGGAAAATAATATCCAAGTTTTTGTTGGTTTTTATCAATGAAAAGTTTCTATCCGTAAATATGGAGAGAATTATAAGTGGAAATTGGTAACTAGAAAAAAAAGACTAGATATTAATTGCATTTATCAACCCTTAACACATTGTCGCACCAAAAGAAAAAAAAAAAAAAAAAAATCTTTTTCAATTGCGGGTTCGACTGGCGAAACTTTTATTTTATTTTATTATTATTTGGTTTGATTTGGTTCTTTGGAGTCGCCACCTAGTATTTTGGTCACTAGGAACCCTAACTGGTCTCAGAGATCGGGTACGGAGACTGGTTGCGTAAAGGGAAGGTATTAGCACCCCAAATACGCCCTACCTAAGGTAAGCTGCATTGTTTTATTGTCTGATAAAAACTAAAGTGTTATTGTGTTTTCCTAGTTGTTGATCTGTTATGGTTCAAGAAAAATCCTCCTCGGTAAGAAGGTCTTTTATCTTATCGGGTAAAATCCTAACCGTTCTAACGTCTATACCAAACTTTATTAATAATATTTAGGAATACGTTTTACGTATAAATTCGTAATCCCAAATACTAAAAGAAAACAAAAGATTTTTTTAGAATTTTTGAAATATTGGCCTAGTTCTCATGGCTTGAATAAACTGGTTATTAAAGCCAAAATGCATGTTAATACATATATTGTTTTGAAAATTTTCTTTGTTGTGTGAAAATATGATGTTATAATATTTATATATTATATTGGAGAGACTAGGCCGTATTTTAAAACAAAAACAATTTTTGGCAAATATTTTTTTTTTTTATGCTTTGACGAAAATCAGGTATTTTAATACTGAGCTTGTATCCTTACGGTATAAAAATACAACCCAATATTAATCCACTTTGATAAAAATATGCAGAAAAATCAACAACATTTTTAGGGACTTTTTAGAATTTTTTTGAAAGCAAAAACATTTTTTATTCTGAAAATCTTTGATATTTTGACGAAAACCGGGTATTTTAATACCAGATTTGTATCTTTACAATATAAAAATACAAACTGATATTGACCAAAATACAGTAATAAAATTACAGAAAAATCACAAATTCTTTGAAATATCTTTTTTTTGAAAATTTTTTATTTTTTATATTTTTTTAGGGTGGGGCCCACGTGGCTGGGCTGCACCCAGCAGGCCTCATGTGAACAGTGAATTATGTCTTATGTGAACAGTGAATAGCATTTCACTATTCACGTGAATTATATTTGATATGCACAGTAAAGTAACATTTCACTGTTCACGCGAATTATATTTGATGTGAACAGTGAATTAGCATTTCACTGTTCAAGTGAATTAGCATTTCACTTGAACAGTGAAATGCAAGGAAATGGTGCATGCACAGCGACGAAAGGAGGTGCAAACCTGGTGGCAGAAACGATGCTGAAGTCGATGGCGAACACTCCCAGTGATGCTGGTGGCGGTGGACAGGAAGCCAATGGGGGCTCACGGTGGTTCTGACGGTGGCAGTGGTTGGGAAGCTCGATGACAGCAGCTGCCTTCTCTTCTTCTTCCCCTTTACAGAGGCGTTGCTTCTTCTCTTGGTTTCCTTCAGTCAGCAATGTTCTTCCCTCTCTATGGCAGCTTTGTGGAGGCGCTGGTAGTGGTGGCCGGGGAGTGACTGGGACGGTGGTCGGTGACTGTGGAGTGTGGTGTTCAGCCTTTCTCCCTTTTCTTCTCCGCGTTCCTCTTCAGCTGTCTTTTTTCTTCTTCTGTGTGCTGGGTTGGGCGCTATTTATAGAGCCAATGGGCGTGGCTTCACCGTGGAGCCAAGGAGCGGGTCGGGGAGCGGCTCATGTGAACAGTGAATATGTCTGATATGGATTAGCATTTCACTGTTCACGTGAATTATATTTGATGTGAACAGTGAATTAGCATTTCACTGTTCACGTGAATTATATTTCACTTGAACAGTGAAATGCAAGGAAATGGTGTCTGCACAACGACTTCCAATTTTAAGAATAAAATTCAATTGCGTCCCTGCCAAATTCGGTCCGTACCCCTATAGTTGGCCGCGTTTTTCACTTTGGTCCTTGGCCTCTGATTTTCACAATTAAACCCCTAATTGATCAATAAGCTTCCAATTTCTTCAATTAAGCCCCTGAATCAATTCCAAACAGCCCCCTCTATCTTTGCGCCTTCTCCAAATTGGTCCCTGGTTTCGGATTTTCACAATTAAGCCCCTAATTGGCCATTAAACTTTAATATTTATGCAATTAAGCCCCTGATTTGACCCAATAAATTCCTAAAAAATATATTTTGGCCCCAGAACTTAAATTTCTTCAAATTAAAGCCCAAATTGAATTAAAAATCAATTTTTCTTGCAATCAAATCTCCTATAAATTCAAATAAAAATCCAATTAAATCCATAAACATCCAAATTTGGACTTTTTCCTCAAAATTCAAATTTTCCTTCTCAATAGGGCTTTCATCCTTCAAGAATATACTGTCAAAAAATCAATCCTTGTATTTTTAAATTCCTTGACCAATTTTCTGACTATTTTCTGAGCGCTTCTGCCTCCTGTTATTTTTCTAACCTTTTTTGGCTATTTATTTTATTTTTTCATGGGGACCCAAAAATGGGTTACAACACACATTAATTAACATCTAAATTAAATCTGCAAAAAAAAATAACACTAAAGCCTACTAATTAATTCGATCAATACGAAGACTTTATCTAAAAAAAAACAACCAAGTAAACCATCTACAACATGCATGGCGTTTTGCATTATGATTTTATTAATTACAACACTAAAGTCAACATAGATATCATCTTCAAGAAAACTCATCCACTCGTTCGATACACCAAACTGAAAACTTACACAATTATCAACAATTAAGTTAATTTTTTAAAAAACAAATGACACTTAATAAAAAAAAAAACTTTTTGATTAATTCCAAGTAGAAACTCATTTACTTTGGATGATAGTTGACCATGTAATATCTACTTAGAATCCCTAGAACACAAGAATTTATTATAGCATGGAGACATGAAGCTAATTTTTTTTTGTTTCTGTAGTATCCTGGTTATATATGTAGTTTTTCTTGGTTCAATATACCTGCAGGCCATAGATTTTGGAAATTCATTTTTGTTTCTTTTTCGCCTCTCTTTTTGGTGTTTTAATATAATTTAGGTAAGCAAATATGCCTAACTTTCTTCATTTTCACAAGTACTTACCTGCATATTTAAATTAGTGACCACTGAATAAATCGATAGTTTATCAAATTCGTAACAAATTCAATTTATTGATTAGTAATCCATCCATATTTATTGTAAATGTAATGTACTAATGCAAGTGAGCTAGCTACTGGCTCAACTAACAATAAGCTAGTGATAATGAGTCAACTAGGGAGAGATGACATCTCTAATTTGAATTTTACTGTTTATATCTTTTAATTCACATGTAAATATATGATTGTTGGGGATCTCAAGTTGGCGGACTTTTTCTTGTGGTTTAGCTCTTGCAAGTGACCATTTACTTGTGAATTGTGTGAGCATATTCACAATATATATAAAAAAAGAAGTAATATACTAATTAATATTACAAAACAACCATAAAATTTAATCACTAATTCCTGTTGAATACATAGACTCCCGCTTCGAATTCAGATTAATAGCCTATGATCTAAAGAGTAGAGGAGTAGCTCTGGTGGTCAAGATCTCCAGGTAAACTTGAAAAAGGTAAATGAAGCCTTCCCGTCAGTTTTTGATGATGTCTAGGTGTCGCACCCCCCCCCCCAAAAAAAATATTCAAATACACATCCATTGCGGGTTCGACTGGCGAAAATTTGTTTATTTTTATTTTTATTTGGTTCTTTGGAGTCGCCACCTAGTATTTTGGTCACTAGGAACCTAACTGGTCTCAGAGATCGGGTACGGAGACTGGTTGCGTAAAGGGAAGGTATTAGCACCCCAAATACGCCTTACCTAAGGTAAGCTGCATTGTTTTAAATGTCTGATAAAAAAAAAACTAAAGTGTTATTGTGTTTTCCTAGTTGTTGGTCTGTCTATGGTTCAAGAAAAATCCCCCTCAGTAAGGAGGTCTTTATCTTATCGGGTAAAAATCCTAACCGTTCTAACGTCCATACCAAAATTTTACTAATAATATTTAGGAATACGTTTTACGTATAAATTCGTAATCCCAAATATTAAAAGAAAACAAAAAGAATTTTTTAGAATTTTTGAAATATTGGCCTAGTTCTCATGGCTTGAATAAATTGGTTATTAAAGCCAAAATGCATGTTAATACATATATTGTTTTTTTGAAAAAAAAATTTGTTGTATGAAAATATGATGTTATAATATTTATGTATATATATTGGAGAGACTAGGCCGTATTTTAAAACAAAAACAATTTTTGAAAAATATTATTTTTTTGTTATGCTTTGACGAAAATCGGGTA